>PVJA010001849.1:0-61312 GCA_004027025.1 Myocastor coypus
TGTTTTTCTTCCATCCAAGGGCGAGGTGGCTTTTGCTCTGCCAGTTATCATACTGTGTGTGGAGGGACTTCTGTCCCAAAGCGAAACTTGCCGGTACCTGGATCAGCCTGTGTAGCCTGATCAGGGCAAAGTTATGGATTCCTTGCTGCCTTTAGAAGCGGAGCCTTTTGCAGGGTCCCTTAGGACCCCTGGAGGAAGAGGAGCAGTGGTCTGGGCTCAGGTCTCCTAAGGTTTCTGCCCCCAACCCCCATGATGCACTTCTCCAGGCTCCCAACTTCCACGACTCTCCCACAGTTGCCGTCGTGCCTTGGTGCCATCTTTCCGTGTGGACAGTCATCAGGTGATGGTTCCCTGGTGTCGTAGGGTCTCTCAGGGCTCGGTAGCCAGGGTCGAGCTTTCCCCAGGTGGTGGCAGCATCTATGACTCAGAGCTGGGAACGAATTCAGGGAGCAGCTGTTGCCCACTGGTGAAAAAACGACTTTACTGATGGAGAAACCAAAACCCAGAGACGTCGGGCAGATGGCCCAGGATTGCACAGCTATTGAAGTAAGACGTGGCTAAGGCCAGAGTCTGGGTCCCTGGAGAGCTCTAGCTCTTCCTGTGCACTATCTAGAGACTACTGGGGCCGCTCAGCTTGTTTCTCTCCACCCCTCTCCCTTAGATCCTGGGGAGGCCATACAGTTCTCTGTAAGCCTTGCCTTGGCAGGGAACTTTGAGTTCCTTCCTCTGAGTTCTTCTTTTTCATCTCCTCAAGCTCTTCCTTACTCTACCTCTGGCCAGCTCGGCTGATGTTTTGCCTGTGCTGCCTGCCCTCTCTCACCGTTCCCAAAGCCTTTCTGCTCCTTGAAGGGGGGTAGCCCTTAGGGGCTCACTGAGGCCACTAGGGAAACCTTAGTGATTAGGCTTTGCTTGGGATTCTGTGACTTAAGGCTTGACATTAAGTGGAGTATCCTCTGAAGTCTAGGAAGTCCCTGTTCCCTGCCACATAGGCACTGACTTAGCTTTTTTTTGTGGATCCAGGCAAGCATTTATACCACCAAGCTATCTCCCCAGCCTCTAGCTGCTTTTCAGTCAAAGAGTTCTCAAATTTCAGGCCTGTGGGTACCATCTTCTGAGGGTTCTTAAGAAGATGATGTCATATCCCTCGGAATCCAGATGTAATGACTCGATTGGTCAGGCCAGACTTCTTGGGACATTTTCTCTTGAGAGATTGTCAAGGGAGAGGAAAGGGAAGACATCATTTCCCCTGTGCAGTGAAACTAGAGGCTGTCCTTAGAAATCATATCTAAAACAGTGCGGTGGTGCATGCCTGCAGTCCCAGCCCTCTGGGAGGTGAAGGCGGGAGAACTGTGACTGCCAGCCCAGCCTGGTCAACTTAGAGATGTGGAGAGAGTCTCAAAATTGAAAATGAAAGCATGTCCAGGACCCCAAAGGCTATCGGTGCCTCTTGATGGGAAAAGGGGACTTAGAGGAGGGTTTCAGGTGTGTGGAGGGTTAGGGTCTGCCATGGAGCTCTCTGAGGCTGAACAGCGGTCCTCGCACAGGGAGGGCACAGAATCTACTCAGCTCTCTTTGATTAGTCTTTCTTGGTCAGAGATGTCTCCTGTAGGATTGTGCCACCCCTGGGGTACAGACTGGAGGCCTCCATTGCCAGGGATTCTGGATGATTCTGGGATGGCGCATGTCTCTAGGGGCTTCTATGCAAATATAATAGCTGCCATGTCAGCCCCAGTATTCAGCTATTAATGGCACTGGTAAGACCATTGCTTTTTATTTTATGGGTCTGATGATAAGAAACACACAATAAAATATGGAATCTAAGTACCTTTGCCTCCATCACTTCTGAAGCCTCATCTATCTGTTATACAGCACCTCGGAGCTTTTATGTATCTGCCAATATGTGACAGTGGCTTTTGTATTGGAAACTCAAGTGACCATTTGATATGTTCATCACTTGTTCCTGAGAATGACTCCTTCTGTCCAATTGCCACGGTCTTGCTCACTGACCAGGCCCCACTGGGGTCTGTTTGGGTCAAGGGTAATTCCAGATGGGTCCAATGAGGTTTCCTCTTCCAACACACTGGAGTTGGGTCTCATAATATGGAACCATTCCGCCAAGAGTTGATTCTGAACCTAAACATGTGAACATGCCTCTGCTGGGTGGGCGGAAGAACAAAGAGCCTGATCTTAGAGAGGATAAGGAGACACCATAGAAGAGCGGGGCTGGGAGGTGGTGTGGGTCCTAGTACTGTCCAGCTCACAGCCCTGCCAAAAGGTGCTGCCTCTAGGCTCTGGGCTTCCATCAGGCACTACTGTGTCCTTGTAATGCTCTTCTCATCTCCATACAATTCCACACCGGTTTCTGTGGCCCATGTCAGTTGAGTTTTATCTCATGGATGGGCAAAAGCATTATCAATCCAAAGGCTGGCAGGCGACAGGAGCCTGGGGGCAGACACTGATAGGAATGTTAGACGTTTGTTTGTGGATACTGCTCATATGCGAGACTTAAGTACCTTAAATCCCTGGCCTTCTAAAATTCATACTACAACTCTGAAAGGCAATTCAACTGTCACCTCATCTTGCAGAGTGGGGAGCTGAAGCTTAAGAAAAGGAGATCGACTTTCTCAGTTCACATAATGAGGGGCAGAAGTAAGATTCAAATCCAACTCTGGACTCGAAAATTGGTCCACCACTCTGCTGTCGCCTGGACCATACGACTGAAGAGGATGCTGAGTCTTCCAGCAGGCTGAGAATATTAAATGTAGCTGCTTTATGGAGAGAAAAATCCAGGAAAGCAAGGGCACTTGCAGGCCTGAGGGTCCCCTGGGCCACAGAATTCCAGGCAGTCTGTCCAGTACCCTGGAGAGCTCCTAAGGAGGCCCAAAGACTAAGCCCATTTTCTCCTTGGAGACCCGTGTCCACCAGGTAGCTCTGTCCCTATAGTGACCCTCGGGATTTTGATGCTGCCCAGTGCCAGTAGACAGGGCTCCAAGGATCGTTCTGGACCCTCCTCTGCACTCTCTACTCTGGCCCAATCCACTGTGAGCTTCTCTCTACTTCAGCTGATAGGAGGTGAGGCTGACTTCAGATGCTCGAGTTTCCACTGCCAGAGAGTTGAAAATAACTTCAACGGCTCTTTCCAGCTAACCCACCTTTTCGTAGATGAGCAAATGCGAGGGGCAAATGCGATCTGCTAATCATGCCAAGCCTCCTTTGGCAATGTAAATCCAAGCCAGCTGCTTTGCATAATAAAAGGTTAAAATTATGAGCCGTACAGGGAAAAATGAAGCTGGATCATTCAGACTCAAAATTTGTGACTGAACATCCTTGCACTTGCCTTTCACATTTGCTCCATCATGGTACCTCTGCCCTCTGCCATCACGGCCGTTTATTTTTAATCCACTTTCCCAAAATAGATATTAATAATTTTCTTTCAGCTTCCCTAGAAGCACTCTGAGCATTGACCAAAAGCAACAATATTTCCTCGACTCTATGCATTTGGGGCTTTCTTTGACACTGTAAATGGATGTTTTGTTCGGTATTTAAGTTGGCTCTTTGTGGGAAGCGTTGCCCAGTTCTGACTTCCTTAATAAGTTCTTCATGACTGCATTTGTGATGATGCTAATGAAGTCATGGTGAATATCAGTGGGCCCATAATTACCCTAGAGGCGGGCACCAGGGTGAGGGCTCTGGCAGAGGGAGTGCCGGGGCTAGGAAGGCATGTGTGGGCAGAGCTGTCGCTCTCACTCCTGAGGGAAGATGGCAGTGAACTTTTGACTCTAGGGTCTACCTTTTCTTTCTCCACTGGCAGAGATTTTCTGAAGGAGCATCCAGGAGTTTAATGGTCTGTCCCCAGTCTGAGGAGGAGAATGACACTCAGGGCCTGCCCTCTTAGAACAAAAGTAAGTTTGGGTTCTTCTTTGTGAGCTTGGACTGAGACTTGGTAACAAGCTCTCTGTGCTTGGGGGAAGTACTTATTTTGCTTTGTTCCCTTCCTTGGCATCCCCCACACTGGCCTGCACTTCATCTTGTAGAGGAGACGGGGAGCAGCCTCCTGGCCTGCTCTGTCTTTTTCTAACTAAACACTGGTTGGGGCTCCCTTCGCTCCTCTTTGCCATTTCCAAGGCCTGGAGAGGGTGAAGGAGACTTTGGAGGGCTGTTTTAGGGCTCCCTCAGTTTGCTTCCTGAGCTTATGGGTCACCACTGGCTATCCATCCCAGGCCGAGCCAACTATTCGGGGAGTAGGGGGGAAGGAAGCATCAGCGGTCTCGACAGCACCATTTGGATCTGAGATGAAATGAAGAGCAACAGTGCTATCCATCCAGGCCATCACGGTGCTCTGTGTGGACGGTGCACCGCATGACCCAGAGGTCCCATTCGTATGTTATATATCACAGATCTGCAGATGAATTATGACAGGTTCCTGGCAGTCAGCTATCTTACACTGACAAAGTCGCTCGATTGCAACATCTTTTCAACAATTAGGAGGAAAGTGTGTTGTGGAAAGGAAAGCCTTTTCTACTTTGCACGAAGGTGTTATATAGGCTGTGGCGGCCCTCAATTTGGGAACCCCATAAATTTTGAGAGACTTTTTGCATTATGCTTGAAATGAATTTTACTCAGCCAGTTGTGCAAGGCCCTCGGAATGTGAGACCAAAATAGTTTCCAAACTTTCACTGAGGATTGAAAAAAAGCAGGAACTACAGGGATGTCATAACTGGCAGGGCAGCTCGGGGCTCATGCATGCACTCACACTCGGGCTCCCCTTCTGTGGGTGGCAATGGCCAGGAGGCCCAGTGAACCTTCATACCAGGGGCATTAGAAGGCACAGGCTGGAAGTGATGCTCATCTGCTTTGGAATTCTGGAATTTGGAGTTGTTTAAAAGCTCTGACCCCATAATATACACAGAGCTGGAGCAGAGGCCAGCTCACTCCATCCACCCCTGCAAATAGTAGCTCCATTTCATCCTCCAGACATTCCAGAGCCACTAGAATAACAGTCTGCTCTTCAGAAGGGCCACTGAATAGCAATGGCCCCGCCCACTCCTCTGGCTCTTTCTGCAGGAAAATAACCAGGAAGGCAGTGCTGGCAATGAGCACGTAGGACCCTGAGCCAAGTGGGCAGCTGCGAGGGATGCTGGGAGGTCCAGGTGTGGGGTTTTACTCTGGGCAGTAGATGGGCCAGTTCAGCAGCCTGCCGATGAGGTCCCAGGGGAGGGCGTCACGTGGCTAGGACCTGCGGCTTTCCCTCACCGTAGCCGCAGAGAGAGCTTTCCCTCTGGGGACACTGTCCAGCTGACCAGGGGAAGGGCTGGCAGATGGCCACTGAGGGCCCTGTCAGCTCAGCTAGGTGTGACTCTGGGAGCTTTGCTTCCTCATATGGCTTGGTGGTGCCTGGGCAGGGGACATGCACGTGCTGTGGTGTCTACCTTGGCTCTGTTCTTGGAGACTAGAGCTCTCAGACCATCTCCAGGTGGCTTGGTTGGAAAGAAATACCTTCCCCTCCCATCTGGGCTCTGGCTCTGGCCCAGGCCGCTCTGTGGGCCCAGCTTCCAGACAGCTGGTCTCCCAGCTGAAGCACACAGAAGTGCCAGAGCAGCAGGAGCACTCATGCAGTGGGCTTCAGAGGGAGGGTGTGTGTGTGTGTGTGTGTGTGTGTGTGTGTGTGTGTGTCCATGCGTGTGTGCGTTTCCTCCCCTGAAATCACTATTTCCTGCAGCCAAACGTCTCAGCTCAGGGGAGAGCAGAGCAGATAAAAATAGATTTTAGTCAATGTAGTCAAGGCAGCAGACATGGAAAGGAGAGAGAAGTTCCTCTTCTTGAGAAATGACCACAGGCCTGAGCTGCACCTGTGGCCCTGGGTGTTGGCCCCACCATCCTTCCTGTCCTCAGCTGTGCAGAGGTAGTGCTAGACCAGTGTCCTCACCAGTGCCCTAACTCAGGGCAGCGTAGGGCTTGTGTCAAGAGGAAGGCATACATCATCATTTAATAAAGAATTGTTGGTCAAGCAAAGGTACTTGGCCAGGTATAGTAACAGCCAGGCCTGTTCTTCTCAGGTGACCATGGCAACGATAGTAGTTCTGACTATTGCTGAGTGCTGGCTATACACAGGGAACTGTGACAGGTATTACTTCATTTAATTCTCATAGCACAAGTTTGAGTTACAATGTCATGGACAGCTTTGGTGGCCATCACAAATATCATAGACGAGGGGATGGCTTTGGGGTTTATAACGACAGAAATTTATTTCCCGTAACTCTGGAGGCTGAAAGTCCTAAACCAGAGCGCCATCCTGGTCATTTTCTTTCTGGTGAGGGCCTCTTCCAGGGTGAAGACTGCTGGCCCTTTGCATCAGGGATGAGGAGAAAGGAAGTGGGTGCCTGGGGGCACTCTGCTGACCCCAAGACCCTCGTAATCAAGTTGCAAATCAAGTTGTCTCCTAATATTACCTGTGGTTTAGGTGTTCAGTCTGCTTCAGAGAGACACAAACATTCAGTACACTGTATATCATTAGCTCTGTTTTCTAGCCAGGAAACTGAAGCTGTAGGAAAATGACTTGTTTGAAGTAAGTTAGCTGGGCTGTAGATGCCAGTGCAGGTCTGTCCAGCCATAAAATCCAGGTGCTCGGCCTCAGGCAAGCGTGAGCAGTAAAACCTGTTTATGGGGCTTATAGGCAAGCAGCAGAGAGAGGAAGGTGCCCAGGCAGGGACACTGGGGAAGAAGCAGAGGGAGGGACAGGTGCTGTTGGCCGGAAGTTCGGGGTCTGACATGTTCAATACAAGGGATCACGAGGACATGTGCCTGGGAGATGGGCTGTGGTAGCCAGTGGCTCGCAGCCTAAGGGGACGAGGGAGCAGGTGTTCCTCGTTCTGGGGTTGGGCAGTGGGTGATCAAGGAAGTAATAATTTGGCACTGAGGAGGGGCACCAATGAGCAGAGACTCCGCCTCACCCTTCAAGGTTCTTCCAAAGCCTTCAGAAGCTTCTACATGTCTGAATGATTAATACATTGGGTCAACTTGAGCAATTTAGCAGTTTAACTAAGCCACTCAGCAGGGGCCAGAGTCCTTACTTTGTCCTTTTCTTAGATCTTTTTTTTTTTTTTTTTTATTACTTTTAATAAGAAATAACATGGAGACAGTTTCAAAACACATTAGTAGGACAGCCACAATAATTGATATACTGTATATTATTGTCTTCATAACAGTTGTTCAGAGTATAAGATGCAGACATGATAACTTTTCTTTTTTTTTCTTTTTTTTGTCTTTTTGAGACAGGGTCTCACTATGCAGCTCAGGCTGGCCTTGAGCTCACTTTCGCAGCCCAGGCTGGTCTCGAACTCTCACCGATCCTCCTGCCTCAGCCTCCCAAGTGCTGGGATTACAGATAACTTTTCTAAACACTATTGATACAAATATTTCTTCTCATTGAACTAGGAGAAAGTGGTTGTATAGATAGAGCAATATTCTATAACAGTAGTGGGTTATCTGCAGAACTGGCAATGTCGGAAACTGTTGACTTGAGCCTTTCATAGCTCAGCATGATAATCTGGCTTTACTTTTTATGCCTTGTGGTTAAATTTTTCTGCTGGGTAATGCAAACCAAGTTAAAGCAAGACCTATATAACAAAGCATGATTTTTTTTTTTTTAACCTGATAAGGTCAGTCAAATCCCCTCAGGACTTACTTTGAAACCATATACAGCATTTTGTAGAACTGTTGTCAGTGTCAGCCATCTGGATAAGCTGTGGCCATTGCTTGACCAGTTTGCACTCTGTGAAAGCCTGAGAGAATGTTTTCTCTCTAGGTGACTCTCCTTAGGCACACTATACACCATCAATCCCTTTCCTCTGAGGTCCCATAATCTCCTTGAACAGAAAATTTGGGACACCACTGAGTTGTGGGATGTTACAGTGCAGGTTCTCTTATGTCTGGAGTCCTCACTGACCTAGAAGGGCTAGGGCCAAAATATTGGCTATCTTTGTAGCCCTTCTTTTTCTCTTAATTTTTGGCCTACAAACTTTAGGTTCTTAGCCCTCCAGAAGAGAAGCTTAGAGATACTATTACTCTATAACATAGGTACTTGAGCTTATCATCACTGTCTTTCTAAATATTAAATGCCTTAAATTTAAGTTGGAACTGGTATTCTCCATTAACCATTGATATTCTAATAAATCCCTATAAAATGTGATTTAAAAACTGCTACTTTTTTTAAAAACAGAAATTTAGAAATCTAAGCATATACAAAACTGTAGCAGGTCAGTCCTATGGCATTTTTCCTTGTCTCGTTTTCTCTTTAATTATCACTTTTTGTTTTCTTTTAAAACAAACATTTACTTGAGAGAGAATATAGCAACAATTGAAACTACAATAGAAGCAGCCCACATCTAGAAGACCAGAATGACAGGCATTCCAAGCATGATTTTAGTCTTACATGTTGCTACTCTGAGTGTCAAAAACCTGTTGGAGATTCTTAGGACCGTTGTCTAATTCATCCTGTGTACATAAGTGCATGGGTTTTTCTCCTGTCAAGTTTCCTAACTTTTCTGCTTGCTGTCTCTTCATTGTTTAATCTTTAAGTTCTTGATTTCCGCTCAGCTGTGTTACACCTTCCCCTTTTTATTTCTTCTTTTGTGTTCTTACGCCAGGGAGACTGTATGATATTTGCACATGTAGGTCTGATTTATTTCACTTATGAGTGTATATTCAAGATAGATCCACTTATATATGAAGTCTTCTAGTTTATCATTCTGTAGAGCTGAGTAATATTCCATCATATAAAAATACCACATCTTTTTCAACCATTCTTCAGATGATGGGCATTTTGTTTGTTTCCAAATTTGTCTATCGCAAATTGTGTTTCTATGAACATAGGTGCACAAATATTACTATGATATGATGTTTTCAGTTCCTTTAGGGAAATTCCCAGTAGGGGGATAGCTGGACTGAATGGGATTTTCAGCTCTGGTTTTTTAAGAATCCTCCACACTGCTTTCCATAATGGTTGCACCAGTCTGCATTCCCTCCAGCAGTGGAGAAGTGTTCCTTTTTCCCCACAGCCTCTCCAACATTTGTTGTTGGTTGATTTCTTTATGATAGCCATTGTTTCTGGGGTGAGATGGTATCTAAGTGTTGTTTTAATTTGCATTTCATGAAGGGCTAGTGATGTGGAGCATTTCTTCATGTATTTGTAGGCTTGTTATATTTCTTCCTCTGAGAAGTCTGTGTTCATCTCAGATGCCCATTTCTGGATGAGGTCCTTGAATTTTGGACCCTAATGTTTTTCAGTTCTTTATAAATTCTAGATAGAAGACCTTTGTCTGAATACCTATTAGTTAAAATCTCTTTGAAATTTGTGGGTTGTCTTTTCACTCTGTTGCTAATTACTTTTAACATGCAAAAACTTCTAGTAAGAGGATGTCTTAGTTGTTGTTTCTTTCAAGTGTTACACATGCATTTTGATTTTTATCCATGAACTGTGTACCTACCCCAGTGTCTTCAAGATTTCTCCCACTTTCTCTTCCAGGAAATTTAGTGTTTTTGTTTTATTTATTTATTTTTAATTTTTTCTTGTTTCAGAACTTTTGTTTGTTTGTTTATTCATTTTCAAGGCCGGCTCAGCCTGCCCTGAGGGCAGGGCTGGCACAGCACGTGGTGCCGTGGACCTAACCGTGGTCCCTGCAGCCGCCTGCAGGCGCTTTAGGCCACTGAGCCATCCTGCCAGGACCCCTAGTGTTTCTGTTTTAATGTTTAGATCTTTAATCTAGTTTGACTTTAGTTTAGTGTATGGTAATAAACTTGGGTCTGGCTTTAGTTTTCACAATGTAGAGATACAGTTTTTCCAGCACCATTTGTTAGAGAGGCTATCTTTCTTCCAGTAAACATGTTTGGCCCCTTTGTCAAAGATAAGGTGGCTGAGTGTGTTTGTATTTGCTTCTGCATCTTCTAATCTAGTCTATTGATCCTCAGTTCTATTTTTTTTTTCCAGTACCATGCTGATTTTATCACTGTGGCTTTGTAGTATAATTTTAGGTCAGGAATTATAATGCCTCCTGCCTTATCTTTGCTTCCCAGGATTGTCTTTGCTATTCTGGGTATTTTCTGGTTCCAGATAAGTTTTAGAAAGACTTCTCTAGGTCTGTGAGGTATGTCGATGGTATTTTGATAGGGATCATATTAAATCTACATAACAATTTAGGAAGTATGGCCATCTTCATAATGTTGGTTCTTCCTGTCCAGAAGCAGGAAATATCTTTTTATTTTCTGAATTCCTCTATGATCTCTTTTTTCAGAGTACTGTAGTTTTCAGTGAAAAGATATTTTACTTCTTCAGTTAGATTAATTCTTAGGTATTTCATATTCTGTGGTGTGAATGTAAAAGCTATTATTTCTCTAATTTCCCTTGGTGTGTTTGTTATCTGTGTAAAGGAATGCTACTGACTTTTGAGTGTTGACTTTGTATCCTGCTATGCTACTGAATTTTCAGATTAATTTTAGAAGCTTCTTGGTGGAGTTTTTTGGGTCTTCCAGGTAGACTATCATGTCATCTGCAAATAATGATAGTTTAAATTCTTTGTTACCTATTCTTATTCCTTTTGTTTCTCTCTCATGTCCAGTGGCTGTAGCTAACGATTCCAGAACTATATTGAATAGGAGAGGTGATCGAGGACATCCTTACCTTGTACCAGATCTTAGAGTAAAAGACTTCAGTTTTTCCCCATTTAGAAATATGTTAGCTGTTTGAATATCATAGATGGCTTTTATCAGATTGAGGAAGAGGCCATCTATCCCAATTTGCTGTAGGACTTTGAACATGAATCAGTGTTAGACTTCGTCAAAAGCCTTTTCTGCATCAATTGAGATGATCATGTGGTTTTGGGATTTGACTCTATTGATAGTGTATTACATTTATTGATTCACATATGTTAAACCATCCTTTCATTCCTGGAATGGATCCTACCTGGTGATGGGGTATTATCTTCTTTATGATTTGTTGTGTTCTATTTGTAAGGATTTTATTGAGGATTTTTGCATCTCTGTGCATGAGAGAGGTTTGCCTCTAGGTCTCCTTTTTGGTTTCATCCTTCTCTGGTTTGGCTATCAATATAATACTTGTTACCAGGAATGATTTTTGGGAGGATTGTTTCCTTTTCAATTTCATTGAAGAGTTTGAGGAGTATTGGGATTATATCGTCTGTAAATTTCTTGTAGAATTCAGTGGTGAATCCATTAGGACCTGGACTTCTCTTTGTCAGTAGGTTTTGTATTACTTTATGTATTTCATTGGCTGTTATTGAGCATTCTTATATCTTTTTGATTCAGTTTTGATGCTTTGTACCTTTCTAGGAATCTGTCCATTTCATTTGTGTCTTCAGTTCTGTGAGAGCAAAGATTCTCAAAGTAGCAATGAGTGATCTTCTGAATCTCCACTGGGTCTGTAGTAATTTTACGCTTTTCATACCTCATTGCTTGAATTTGAGTTTTTTCTTTCTGCTTTTTGATAAAGTTAGCTAGGGGATTGTCAATTTTATTTAATTTTTCAAAGAACTAGCTTTTTGATTAACTAATTCTTTTTATTGTTCTTTCATCTCGATTGAATTAATTTTGGCTCTAATCTTCATAATTTCCTCCAGGCTTTGGGTTTGGTTTGCTCTTCCTTTTCTAGATGATCGAGGTATAGCATTAGAATATTTACTGTTCGTGTTTGGTTTTCTTTTTTGTCTTTTTGAGACAGGGTCTCTCTATGTAGTTCAGGCTGGCCTTGAGCTCACTTTTGTAGCCCTGGCTGGTCCCGAACTCTCACTGATCCTCCTGCCTCAGCCTCCCAAGGGCTGGGATTACAGGTGTGCGCCACCACGCCTGGCTCCCCTGTTCATTTTCTTAATGTGTGAGTTCAGAGCTATACATTTCCCTCCAAGAACTGCTTTGATTACATCCCATAAATTTCGATAAGTTGTATTTGAATTTTCATTACATTTTAGATATTGTTTAATTTCTTGTTTAATTCATCTGTAACCCATTGGTTACTGAGGAGGGTGCTACTTAATTTCCATGTGTTTATGTGGGGTTTTTTTGTGGGTTTTGCTGTCATTTATTCCCAGTTTCATTGCTCTGCAGTCAGATAATATGCATGGGATAATTTCTGTTTTCATGCATATATATATAAGCATGACCTATGGACTAGTATGTGGTCTACTTTAGAAAATGCCTTATGAGCAGCTAAAAAAATGTGTATTCAGAAGTGGCTGGGTGGAACACTCTGTACATATCCACTAATTCCATTTGTTCCAAGTACTGGCTCAGTTCTGTTATTTCTTTGCTAGCTTTTTGTCTGTTTGACTCATCTTTTTGGGCTAAGGAGGTGTTAAGGTCTCCTATTAGGATTGTTGTATTGGATATTAGAGTTTTCATGTCCATTAAGGTTTGTCTTATATAGCTGGGTGCTCCCATGTTGGGTGCATACATATTTATGAGTGTTATGTCTTCCTCTTGAATATTTCCCATGACCAGTATGTAGTAGCCTTCTTTATCTCATTTGATCATTCTTGGTTTGAAGTTGAGACTATTTGAGAGTAAAACCCTGACCAATACACTCATAAAGAAATTCATAGGCTGAAAGTCAAAGTATATAAAACAATACTACATGCCCCAGCCCCTCAGAAAAAAACAGGGGTAGCAATCTTACTCCTTATCTGCCTCCCCTCATTCTTCCTCCCTCCCTCCCTCCCTCCCTCTCTCCCTCCCTCCTTCCCTCCCTCTCTCCTTCTTTTCTCTTTTCCCTTTCCAATCTCCCTCTTTTTTTTCTCCCCTCCCCATAGCTCCATCTCCCAGCTCTGCTCTCTTTATGGTGTTTTGAGCTCTTCCACTGAAGTTTTCCTTTCCACAGGAGGGCAGATGAGCTCTGCCAACTGGAGCTTATTTCATCACTGGTCACTCTTCCTGGAGAAGAAGCTTTCTCCCATTAATCTTATGTCAGAGAGCACAGAAAGTCCCTATAGGCTCCGCCTGGGTCACATGTCCAGTCCTGTGAATAAGAAGAGGATTGGGGAGCCTTGGAGACGTGCTCATCCTTCTGTCAGGACACAGGCCCCTGTGACTGGCAATCTTGGTAAAACCACAGAGCTCCAGTGGGAGGAGTCAGAAAAGGATGTGGGAAAGGAGTGTTGGGAAAAGGAGTGCAATAGAGTTCTACTAAGCTGCCTTATAATAGTTCTTAAGGCCTTTACTTAAAAATTTGTTCCATTTTATTTATTTCTCTCATATAGTTCAGACTCATAGTGATCCTCCTGTTTCAGGCTCCTGAGTGCTGGGGTTACAGGCATGTGCCGTCATGCCTGGTTTCAGGGCAGCAGGGCACACCGGGCTCCCAGGGCTGGCAGGTGCTTAGACCACTGAGCTATCTCCCCAGCTCTTTCTAAGACCTTTTGAATATGCTATTTCTGATTTCTTCAATAGCCAGTCAAGACTGGGTATTGTGCCATTATTTTTATAGATGAAACAGCTAAGTTTAGAGAGTTTAAGTAACTTGCTTAAGCCACAGAGGAAGCTATTGGCTGGTCCAGGAAGTGGACATAGGGTGTTTATCCCCAACATCCAAGCTTGTCCCATTCATTTTTATTCTTGGTGATAGAGGTGACCTGTTATTACTAAAAGTAAACTAGTAGATAATCTCGCTTATTCTCACCTGGGGCGGGGGTTTATAGATCAGGTAGGTTTGGCTAAGATCCAGCAACTAACAGTTCCCAAATCTCAGTGGTTTTAAACTCCTAGGCTCTCCTCCTTACCTGTATCTCCCTAGCATCTGACGTAAGCCAGCATGGGCCATGAGTGCCCGCAGAGGCACGGGGCCAGGCTGACGGAGCAGCTGCAGGTCAAACAGTGTCAGGCACCTCTGCAAAGGAAGCAGCCCTTGGGGGCGAGAGCCTTCTTCTGCAGCCCTTTGTGGCTTCACCCTCAGCACGAGGTGGAGGCAGGAACAGAGAGTGCATGTTCACCCTGGGCCTCCAAAGAGGCCAGGAAAGTGCAGACAGCCACACGAGTGGGTTATTTAAAATAATTCTGTAATTTTTATGTAGTGCCTGGAGTGTTTGTTAGATGTAATAATTCTATTTTATATCAATGTATTATTAAAAATGCATCATAAAGTTTATTTTATTTTACTTTATTATCTTATGTTGCAGTACCAGGGGTTGAACTCAGGACTCTGAGATTGCCAGGCAAGCGCTTATTCTACTGGGCTATTGCCCTGGCCCATAAAGTTATTTTAATCATTCTTTATAATGTAGGGATGAATTTGAGCATTTTCCTTAATAAGTAAATGATAAATGTTGTCTATCTTACTTTAATTACTTTAAATGTGATTTGTTGACAGATTATAATTTGAGACATGTTTCATTTGAGAAGCAAATGTCTTTTAAAATGCAGATGATAATTGTAAGTTACAGCATAAAAATACACTGTAAAGACCTCATATTTGCTTTTTAAATTTTTATTTTAAATTTTTAAAAACATTTTATTTATTTGATTATTTGTTATAGGATTTCACTACGCATGCCCGGTATTCCGGGGCAGCATGACATGTGGTACTGGAGATCGAACCCAGGTCCTTGTGCTTGCTAGGCAGGTGCTTAGACCACCAAGCTATCTCCTCATGTAGGACCTCATATTTGAAATTATTGAAGTTTTGTGTTTTGAAAAAAAAAAACAAACCTCTTTTAAAAGTAAAGGATCTCCCCATCTCCCCCTCTATTGTATATTGAGATTAAAAGGAAAGTTTTCAACAGTTGCTTGCAAGCATTTCTCAAAAATACATTATAAAGATGAATCAGCTTTAACTGTAATAAACCAAAAAAAGCTAAATTTGGCTCTAACTGCTACAGTATTTTCCTTTTTAGCAGTGGTGTATGGAGTAGCAGGTAATTTTTAGAATTACTCTGTATTTTACGTTCCTCATTAACCTGAGACTGTATTTTCATCTTAGTGTTCCTTATGTTTCTTCTTCTTCTTTTTTTTTTTTTTTTTTTTTGCGGTACTGGGGATTGAACTCAGGACCCTGAGCTTGCCAGGCAAGCACTTATTCCACTGAGTTATCTCCCTGGCTGTTGTTTCTTGTCTTAAACCAATGGTCCATATTGGTCTAAATTAAACTGGCTGTGACTCATCATAATGAGAATTCATACCACGCGGTGGTGAGGCCCACCGGGCGGTCAGTGGTGCTCAGCTGTGTGATGAGCTCCAGGCTGGAGACCGAGTCCCTGCCAAGCTGATCCGATCTCCGCTGAGGCTGCCCGGAGCTGGCCGCTAGCCTTGGAGCGCTCGTGCCCTTTCCTTTGGAAGAGCCACTGCTCGTGTGACTTACAAAGAAATGGAAACATACTCACTGCCTTTAAGCTTGAGAGTCCCTTGCCACATGCCCAGGAGTCCTTAGGGATCTCAGGATGCCCCGGCACTTTCCCACCAGGCACAGGCACCCAGGGCCACACCCGGAACTCAGTCGCTGCAGGTTAGGACCTCCCAGTTTCCTGCCCAGTGCATTTTGTGTAGACTTAGACAGTCAGCATTTGTTGACCATCGTTGGTAGTGCTTGGCACTTGGAGGGAGCCAAGAGTCAAAGAAGACAAACACCAAGCACCTGCTCTTGAGTTCTGCTTCCTTTACCAGAGCATTGACAGCCTTGCCCTGCCCTGGATTACGTCTAGGCAGCTTAGGGACTGCGAGGGGCGGTAGGAAGAGGGATCCGTCTAGGCCAGAGAGAAGTCAGCGTGGTAGCCAGTGTGTGAACTCTCAGGCTGTGCCCTCCCCTGCCATGTGGAGCCGAGATAATGAAGATAGAACAGGTTCAGAGAAGGGCAGCAGAAGCCGTGCAGGAGACATGACTTATGGGAAGAGAGTTTAATTGGTTTAGCCTAAAAAGCCCATTACGCTCTCTGGTGGACACGATAATGCTATAAATATCCACAAGGTGACAACATGAGAGGGAAGATGAAATTCACTTCACTGGATGTGTATGACAGCGAAGACCTAGCTCGGCGGGAGTGGGGATTTGCTAAGAATCTGAGCCCGTCGTAGGCAGCTGGGGCTTTTCTTCAGCCAGAAACCTCTGCCCTGGTAAAGCAAACACGCACCTCTGCTACCTGAAACAGATGGGCAGCTGAGCATCTGGAGGTGGGGTGAAGGGTGGGCCCTGGACGCTTCCCTTCATCACCCTCTGCCCCATTTCTGAGGCTTCTCATCTCTGACATGTAGTACTGGGAGTGGCCAGGGCCAGGCCAAAGGAGAGGGTGTCCTACAGAAGGACAGGTGTCGAAAGCAGCTGGCAGCAGGTTGCGAGGCAGAAAGGGATTCTGGGAGACAGGCCAGCCAAGCTCGAGTTTCCTAAGTGCTGAGCTGTGGCTGGGTGGGAGCAGCACAGCCTTGGGAGCAGGAACAACTGGCCACGGGGCAGAGGGCCTTGTGTGCATGCGCAAGCCTGAGGGGTCTCACAGGCTGAGAGAGGAGCTTTCAGGGAGCACCTCGGAGAGTGCAGATGGTCGTCGCGGTGAGAGAAAAAGAAAGGAGGTACATCTTCTGGGCCGCGGAGGCAGTGGTGTAGGTGGGTCTGGAGCCGGGGTGTGGAGGTCTCAGCTCCAAGCCCAGCCCTCTGTGAATCTGCCGCGTGACCTTCGGGTGCTCAGCCTTCAGCTTCCATGACAGAAACCTGAGGCTGGGTGAGAACAGGGGTGGAGAGAAAGGGCGCGCGAGTGGACTCTCAGATCAGACCACCGGGATGGGAAGGGCAACTTCATTTGTGACTCGCTGAAGGTCCTGGGCAAACCAAGTGACTCTTCCATGGCTTGACTTCTTAATCTGTGAAATGGGGACAGCGCCTTCGCACTAAGAATTCTTAAAAGTAACCCATGGGTTTAGGTTTGTGTTTCCTATCCGCCAGCCTCATGGAGTCTTAGATGGGGCTTTTTTAAAAAAAATTTAATTTTATTTTTTTCTTGTTTCAGAACTTTTGTTTGTTTGTGTATTTATTTTTATGGCCAGCTCAGCCTGCCCTAAAGGCAGGGCTGGCGCAGCATGTGGTGCTGGGGATTGAACCTCAGTCCCTACAGCCACCTAAGCTTTCCTAAGCAGGTGCTTGAGACCACTGAGCCATCCTGCTGGGCCCCCATGATGGGGCTTTTTGAAGAGGTGGCTGAGTCTAGATTGTGTGATGCCGGGATTTGGGAAGTGTGATTCTTAAGTTAGTGCCATGATCGGTTTGGAGCCATCCTACCACTGGTAGCCTGGACATAATATAAAAGGGGCAGAAAGATGCTTTCGAGATCTCTCGTTACGTTCGCTGCCTTCCACGACCGTGAACTGCTGCTCTCCGCCCTGGCCTTGAGCCAGCTGGTAGTGGATGGAAACCTCTGCAAGCTGCAAGCTAAATAAACCTGTTCCCTTTTAATTTTGGGCTTTGGGTAGTTTGTCTCTGCAATGAGAGGAAAGTACTAAGACACCATGTAATGGGTTTGGCAGAATGCCTGGGGTATTTAAATGCTAGCTCCGGTTATTTTTATTATGTAAATAGTTGAGTTTGAAGATTTTTTTTTTCTACCTTAATGCTGGGATAGGGAGTTACTATAGGAAAAGGTATGTGTCACGTGGAGGAAAGGTAGGAAGGGAAGAGAGAACCTGGTGTCCATGTGTTCGCTCATTCATTCATTCATTCATTCATTTGTTCACTCATTCGCTCAACTGCAGCATCTATCAGTGCAGGCCAGACACAGCTCAGGATGAGGTTTCCTCATAGAACTGCTTGGTCTCTGCCCTCACAGAGCTTGTGACCAAGGGCAATTGGTGACCAAAGCAGAGCGGTCAGGGATTTAAGAGAAGACAGGAGAGGACAGGGGACCCTGAGGAGGGCTTGCTCGCCTGGTCTGGGCAGAGGGAGCGGGCAGAGGGAGCAGGCAGAGGCTTACGAGGGAAGTGGGGGACACATCACCACTGCAGAGGGGGCAGACTGGAAGGAGCTAGAGAGGAAAGGAGAAGGCCCCAGGTGAGCATCCTAGGCAGGACTGTGGCCCGTGCAAAGGCCCAGAGGCAGGAAGGAGCCGCACACCCTGGGGAGCCTCAATCTTCGGCGAGGTGGGGGAGGTGGACAGGCTCCGTGGGCATGCTGAGGTGTGTGAGTTCCACTGTGGAGGTGACAGGGAGCCAGCGAAGAGAGCCTGGCAGAGAGGTTCGCCCCTGGGCTGGTGACTTGGAAAAAGCTCCCGGTGTTGTTCAGGGAGTGTGCGGGAGGGTCCTCGTCACTGCAAGAGAATTGGAGCCCGACACAGGAACGTCACTGGGGATGGAACAGGCACGTGTTGGCGACAGAGCGGATGTAGGAGATGAGCCCAGGGTTCCAGCCCGAGTGGCCCCCGGTATTCCTGGAGAAAGAGAACTTGAGGGTGGGGTGCCGGCCAAGGACACTGCTACTAGCGCGCTGGAATTCATCCTGGGCTGTCTTTCATTTCCTTTTTGGGAGCATCGCTGTGACTTTGCTATTAACATTTCTCAAATGAGGACGGGAGACAGAGACCAGTTCATTCACACAGTCGCACACAGGTAGGAAGTGGTTTAGCTGCGAATCCCAGGCGTGGTCTGGTTCTCATCACGGCGTTGGTCCCCAAGGGTGGTGCTAAGCTCGCTCCCCCTCCCCTGCCCTCTTCCCTCTCCTTTCCATCCTGTACTGCTCAGTTCTGTGCAGCAGGACCCGTGGCAAAGCTAGCAGCTCTCAAAGCCGGCTGCCTTGGGCGCCGGTACCGGCGAGGCTGCTGCGCCATTCCCAGCCCTCTCCTGCCCTCTTATGGCCACCTTTGCTAGAACTGGTCTCCTACTTCAGCCTGGAAGGTGGTCTGGAACTGCCCCGGCAAAGCGGCCCTGGCCGTGCTCTAGGTGAGAGCTGGGCAGCGAAGCTGCGCTGGAGCCAGCAGTAGTCGCTCCCCAGCAGGCCACTGTGCCAGAACGGCTGGATCCCCTTGCCACTGGGGGTCTCCCGCTGGCCACAGACACAGCTCTGGGCTGCCTGGACATCAGATGTGCAACGACGGGGCCATCCACACTCTGGTTTCTTCTGTCTCTTTTCTCCCAGCTTCCCCTCTAAAACTTTGCTTCGCCTCACACTCTCCCTGTTCCGGCTCCATTTAGTCCTCTGGACCTGGCTGTCCCACATCTCAGCTCCCCGGTCTCTGTCCCTGAAAGGCTGTTTCCTGCTGCAGGACTCTTCGCTACAGTGGTAGACCTGGCTTTTCCCCACTAGCACCGACACACATTTTTAGTGGAAAATCAACCCTAAGTCCTGCTCTGTGCCCTGAGATCCATATTCCTGAGCAAGAGTCAGGGGTGCCTGGCACGTTGTCCTTGGTTCGTCACCTTTCTGTGATTGTCACATTCTGCGGCTGCACAGTTCTGTGATTTAGCAGCTGTGTGTCTCCCCATGAGTTCTGGGGGCTCTTGGGCTGGCTGTAGGGGTGTCCATGAGATGGCACCCAGCTGCCTGTGGTCCCAAGAACTCTGCTTTTATCCTTGTCATGACCAGGGTTCCAGCCCGAGTGGCCCATGGTATTCCTGGAGAAAGAGTATCATTAATACTGTATCATTACAGTATAATTAATACTGTAAGACAGTGGGGGTGTTAGGAGAGATTTTAGAAAAGAGCCTGGGCTTTAAACACTTCAAAAATACAGGGGTAGCCGGGCGTGGTGGCGCACGCTTGTAATCCCAGCACTCGGGAGGCTGAGGCAGGAGGATCGGTGTGAGTTCGAGACCAGCCTGGGTTACAAAAGTGAGCTCAAGGCCAGCCTGAACTGCATAGTGAGACCCTGTCTCAAAAAGACAAAAAAAAAAAAAAAAAATACAGGGGTAGAGTCACAAGTATGTATGTAACTGAAGGAGTCACTGGTGTGTGTCAACTCGCCCTCTAAAAACATTTCTTCTACATTTCCCTCCTCCTGCCTGGTGTCCTAGCACTATATGCGCCGTCTCTTCCATGAGAAGAGAGCTCCCGAGAGTCGGGGCTGCGTGCGTCCTGCCCATCTCAAACCCAGCAAGGTGTGCTCGACTTGAGGAACTGAGGGCGAAGGTCATTCCTCGGGGCCAGGCTAGGTGTCATGGGTGAGTTTAAGCTCGAGTTCAGAATTTCTGGGTACATCAGGGAACACCAGAGTTGCTTCAGATGAACTTCTTTTGGTAGGATGGGGCTGAAGTCACTTCTGGGGACTCAGAGTGGCTGCTCCGGGAAGGGTTTGCGAGGAGCTGCAGGAGAAAACGGACCCCTAGTGAGTGCCCTTCCTCCAGGGCTCGGGGACAGGCCCCAGCTGGGTGGGCAGATGCTCTCTCTCTCCCCCACTGCTACCTTCTCAGGTGACCTCCCTCTTGTGCAAAACTTCCGGAACCTTCCAGGGAGGTTTCAGATGGAGATGTACACTAAGGATCCCTGGGAGACAGTACACCCAGCACGCAGTAGCTGCTCAAGAGAAAGGTGGCGTGTGCACATGTGTTATACGGCCTGGGCTTGGAACCGGCAGCTTGGGTTTGTGTCCCAGCCATATTATTTCTAAGCTGTGGCTGTGGGAGAATCGGTTCTGTGACTCACTGTTTTCTGCAGAATAAAAGGAAGATAGTAAACCACTGGGATTGGGGAATTGCCAACAGCGAGCAAGGGCCAGCCAGCGTTGGAAAGCCTGAAATAGTTTCGTCTCTCTTCTTTCTCTTCCCTTCCATGCAAATTGTCTGTCTCCTCTTCCTTTCCAGATAGTAACTGAGCCTCTTGGGAAACTTAGCTTTCTGGTTTCTTTCCCTCACTTTCCAGCATGGGCCCTGAGTCTCATAGCCTCCTTAATTACATAAAGTGGAGACCACTGACTAATTCACGAGGCTGTGTGGCCAGAGGTGACGTGCAGCACCTGGTGCCAGGCTTAGCGTCATGTACCCAATAGGGGCCGCGGTAGTTCAGAGAAAGGGGGAGGAGACAGCCGGGCAATAGGGTGCAAGGCTGAAAATCAGAAACATCTCCCCAGACACGCTGATCATTGTGGCGCCCTTTGCAGTGTGGCCAGGGCTGGGTGGGCAGGAGTAGAGAAGAGATTTTCTTCTGCTTGAGCACCCTGAGTCTATGGTGCCTGCCCTGCAGGAGACTGTGAGCCCTGCCCAGTTAGTCCTTGTGCTCTGGCTGCTGAGTTCTGTGCTGGTGACCTGCAGGCCCACGCTGTGGTGCTGTGCCCTTTCCTTCACCCGAGTGGCCTGCTGGTGGGACTACCTGGCTGGGACAGACACGCACTTTGGTCCTGGCTGGGGACAGCCTCAGCCCCTCAGCCTTTACAATTGCCTTAAGTCTGTCTTGCACGAGAGACCGCTGCTGGCCCCCCAGCAAGGACAGGAGCGATGCGGAACTTAGGGGGCTTGGGGACCCGGCTATGCCCTCACTCGCTGGTGCTCTGCCCTGGCACAGGCAGGTGAGAGGCAGGGCCCGGTCACATGCTCCTCATCAGTGTCACAGGCTAGGAGGCCTCCCTTGGGTGTGGCTCTGGATCCCCCACGAGCTCTTGTTTAACCTTTGTGATTGCTGTGGGCAGGACACACAGGAGGAAAACGCCAGCCCAGGAGTTGGGAGACTTGCTGTCTGGGCCCACGGGCCCCAGAGGGCCCACTGGCAGGTCTCGAGGGTCTTCCTGCAGTGACCGGTGACCGTGTTCCTACTGCAGCGGCACTGGGAGGCAGCTCTGCTTCCTTTACCATGGCCCCAGGAAAATGTCCTCAGTCAAGGGAACACGTGCGTTACCATCCAAACGGGGAGCTTCTGGATGAAAAGAGTTATAAATAAAACTCTGTAACTGCGAGGGGATGACAAGTAAGCCCACGTACACAGTAGCTTATGGTCTCTTGAAAGCTAAACTCTGGGTGGCAACGTACATACAGGGGGTCAATTCCCGCATACATGCCAGGCACGAGGTCTGATTTTTCTTTTTTTTTTTTTTTTGGTGGTGGGGGGGAACCAGGTATTGAACTTGGGGCCTTGTGCTTCCCAGGCAGGCACTTATGCCACCGAGCTAGCTCCCCAGCCCTTGGCTTGGGGTCTGGATGGGGAGGGTTCTGGGGCATGGGTGTGCCAAGCAGGCTGAAGGTCCCATACTCACACGGGGCCTGGGGTCTGTCTGTGGAGGTTCTGGTTGTGGCAAGCAGGCCCTTACAGGGGGTCAGGTGAAGCCATAGCACCCAGGGCTCCCTGAGGGAGCCCTGAGAGTTTGGTCCCAGGTACAGTGACCGGGTAGCGTCAGTGACGTCAAAGGTCACACTTCTCCCTGCTCACCTCAGGCTGCCCGTGGTGGGCTGCAGAACCATCCCGGAGCAATGAGCCTCTGTCCAGGGGGGTCCACGTGCGTGACACAGCAGGCGCCTGGATGTGTCACCTGGCGTCTTCCCAGAAATAACACCCCAGCAGCCCTCAGAGGGCAGAACACTCTGGTTGAGAAAGTCTTCATTTTGCCTGTCGCAGCTTGTTTGGTCCAAAGCTCCAGGAAGGAGACCTCAGGACACCCTTCTCATAAGCGATGAACCTGAGGCTCAAAGACGTGCGCTTACTGCACATCCCAGAGCGACCAAGTGGCCCCGCTGGGCCTCTGAGCCAGGCAGCCCCTCTACCCCTCCACAACCCCTATGTGTCCCGGCTGGGAACTGTGGACTGTGCTGAACAGGAAGTAGAGTTTGGTGATGAGGCTTGTTAATTCTTGGCTAAGAGTTCAGTCTAAATCCTGGGCGCACTGTGGTTTTGACTCTGCTGGAGGAGAAAGCCTCTGCTAGCCCCCTCGCAATTCCCTTCTGTGATTCGGAAGAGATGTATGATGTCACTGCCGCTGCAGCCGGTGTCCGTGCCATCTTCCCGGCCTGTGCTATCACCGGCGTCATTTCAAGGCTTACATTTTCTCCTTCTCCAAGATTCCTCTCCAGTTTTTGAACTTGTCTACATGCCTGGTTCAGGTTTTTGGACCACGATAAGAAACAAAGTGAATATTGAGTAGACACCTGCTCTGTGTCTGATACATTACATCTGTTGTCTTATGAGACCCTCCGTGTGAGCCCACAAAGCAGTGACTCTCATATTCCAGGAAAGAAACGAAACTCGCTGATGTCGCCCACCGGGGTGAGGGTTTTGAAGCTCATGTGTGACTGGCTGCTTTCCTCTGCCTGTGACCTGAAGGGCCAGGGGTCCCACAGGGAGTGGTCCTCAGCAACACCGGAGGGGGCACAGGGGCAGGAACTCAAGTCACATTTACTTGCAGAAGATATAGAAACTGTTTCAAAAAAAAAAAAGTCAGGGACACTTGGGAGCATTAAAACCTCCTTCTAGAGTTCCAGTGACAAAGACCTTGCACAGCTGCTGACAAACACCCAGGAAAGGGGCCTTAGAATTCAGTTAGATTCAACAACTGATCATTCCCGCCTGCTCTAAGCTGGGTGCTGCACCAGGCAGGCCCTCTGTGGGGAGCAAAGATGAGTAAGTTGTCCCTCTGTGGGTGGGGACCAGGGTGTTCCCGGCATCGCCTCCTGAAGCCGCCTCCTGGCACAGCGATGGGAGACGTTGCTGCCACTCGTGCCTGGGAAGCGTCATCTTCTGCACCTCTTTGCAACTGGCCTGCCGGAGAAGGGTAGACAGTGATTTAGCTTTCAGTTTGCTGAACTGTTTTTGACGCAGGAAGAAAAACTGATCTCCCAACCTGAAAAGACACTTGGACGAGTTCTTGTTCTCTAAAACTGAAGAATGAATTTTGAAATGAGAGGGAGGTTTAGAATAGAATATTTATCGGGAAAGAAAGCTTCTGTCCAAGAGGACAATGGGAGGGGGATTCTAATGGGTTGCCTGGAAAATTGTCTTTTTTAGGGATCTTATAGGGCAAAACCTATAAGGCGGACCTAAGGTGAAACTAGGGGACCTTGCTTAGGTGACCATGAGGTGGGACAAAGTTATGGTTGACCAATGACAGTACAAGCACCATTGTTCAGGTAAAATTGATTAAATTGGGAACAAATTGGGAAGCAAGTCACATAGCAAGGGGACATGAATACGGATTAAGGGTTCTTCCTGTTGGGGTTGAGTTCCTGACTGTACAGACTCTTTTAGGATGACTGATACGCAGTTAAAATATCAATCCCTGATACTTAACTTTGAGGAATTAGGAGACTGCCTTTCTTTACTCTTTTGTTTCAGGGTCTGCGCACCACTGGGGTGCCTGTCTCCTCTTGCAAAGTTGCATAGTCAAGTTGCTTTCCACATTGTCCTGGAGGGCCTGGTCCTATCTGACTGCCTATAATATTTCTATCTAATTTGGCTGCCTACAACAATTTGACAGTGTGGTTCCTTCCCCAGGCCCTTGTGCCTCTGGTGGGATACTTACTGACCTCCAGGAAACAGTCCACTCACTGAACACGTGGACAGGGGCCAGCTTGGCTGGACACGGTGAATAATCCTCTTCTTTTAGTAAAACCTAATCTTCCTGGGGGGCTACTGGTGCTTCTCTTTGCTCTCTTGGATTAAAAAAAAAAAAAGCGCCTGCTTATGCTAGAGTTTAGCTTTGGCTGCTTTCTTAAAAAGTTTTCTTTCCAAATTGGGGGATTACTCAAGCCTTTCAGCTGTGAGCTAAAAGGATCCCTTAGGTCAGCAAACCAGTGTTGGGGGCACGTGAATCTGGTCACAGCTTTCGTAACCAGCACAGTTTCCAGCAGGGTGTTGTTGACATGGCCTGAATTTTAATAGTCAGAACACATTGGAAAACAACAAAAGTGAGGTTTTCGGCCCCCAGGGCTCTTCTTTCTTCTTTACTGACGTCACTGCCTGGGCATTATTTGCAGAAGGGCAACTGTTTCTAGAAACAGGACACACAAGCCTGTGACCTTGTCTTAGGTGACACAGAGCAAGGGCTGTTTACCTCCTGGACTCAGGGCAAGAAAGTCACTGAGCTCGCCAGGGATGTGGTAAAATTAAATGCCTTCATGGGTGTGGTGGCATTTTTCCTTGATTAGGAAACAGCTTGGCAAGGTGACCTAGAGGATGCTCTCCCTGTCCCGTGGGCTTGGATTGTCAAGAAAGCTTTCTGAGCCCTGGACGCATCTGTCTGCTGTGAGACAGGGATAATTCCTACGTTGTGAAGCCCAGCACTTGATCAGTTTAAAGGCTCTGGGCTCTGCCTTTCTGGTTTGATTGTCAGGAGTCGGTGAGGAGACGTGGTGAATTGTAAAGCACTGTACAAATAGAGAAACCGTAGCTGAACTTTGCACGTGGTCTATGTTGCCGGTCTGCTCTGCAGGACTTCTTTGTATTGTTGCATTAGAGCCTCACAACGATGCCGTGAGGTAGGCTCCCAAAATTCCTCCCACTTTACAGATGAGAAAAGCAAAACTCAGGGAGATCAAGCAGTTCACTTAAGGGTGTCAGTGACCGGACTGGGACTTTCTTCCAGGTCTGCGCTTGCGTAGTGCACCAGACTCAGGTCCTTAAGGTGCTAGGGAAGAAGCGTGTTCTCCTGGGAGGGCTGCGGAGGCAGGCCTCTGAGCTCCAGGTGCTCCAACTCTTTCTGAGGTTTTTTTTTCTGTTAGGTGGAAAAGGGAGAGTGGCTGTCTTATCCTCTCTGAATCTCTTCCTCGAAGAAATTTCTGTCCTACCTTTTCTCTGAGAAGGGGAGAAGGTCGAGGGAGGTGGCATGGCATAGTCATTGCTGCTCTGCTGCTGTGACCCTAGGAGTGACAGTAACATCTATTATTTCATTTAATCTTCACAACAGTTCTGAGGCTGGGACGAGAGAACATGTTCCATTTCACAGCTGGAAGAACTGAAGCACAGACAAAAACTATGCAAAGCTGTGCAGGTAGCAAGCTTCAGAGCCAAGGCTGAATGAAGCCTGGGGCTTCTGGCACCAGAGCCTGTCTCTTCTACATTATGTTGATCTCTTAGGTTCCTAGAAGGGCCATGAGGGAAGCCATGGCTTGGTCTGTAGGCCAGACCTGGAGAGGAAGAGGTGGCCCTCTTTATACTGACATTGTAAGAGCCCTCGTATCCTAAGGAGGTCTCACTGCTCTGCTTTTACAAAGGGAGGTAGGCTCAAGGGTACAAAGAGACCTGTTCCAGGCTGCCCTGCCGGGAGGGTGCTCCAGGCCTGCCAGCCCTGAGCTCACCTTGCTCCTCTGCATTAGGAGCTCCTTTGCTCTCTGGGTTCTGGTTTTGGGGACAATCCAGGCACCCCCTGTGTCCGTAGGGCATGCAGTGTCCACGCACCAGGGTTCTGCCACTTCAGGCCTCTTTCCGGTGACGGGGGGTGGGGGTGGGGGTTGGCCAGGTGGGTTGACAGAGCGACAGGTTGTCTTAGGCCTTGCCTCTGAGTCTCTCTGTGCAGAATGCTGGTTTCTTTTCCTGGCTGCCCTCCAGATGTTTTCCGACTGAGAATCCATGCCTAGTCTTCTCCCAGAATGATACACTCTTCATGGATCTATCTGGCAGCACAGTGGGCACCAGGCTCAGGACTCTACAGTCAGGGTACAAGAGCCAGCAGGGAGACTGTGGGAAGAGAAGACTGTGTGTGTGTGTGTGTGTCCTGGCGAGCTTGGAAAAAAGGGGCAGAGGCACTCCTGCCTGCCACACTGTTAAGCACCCACTCCTGGCAGGCACTGTGGTGGGTGGTGGGATCAAGAGCAGAGGCTCTGGGGCTTTTCAGGCTGAATTTGAATTCTAGTTCGTCGTCATGCAAGTCACGTAACCCCTCTAAGTATTGGTGCCAATGGAAATGAAGCTGGTAGGTGGCTGCGGGCCCTAGGTCCCCGCGCTTTAAAGAGGACCTGGTGAGGTTGTATGCCACATGCTCAGGACAGTGTGTGGTCCATGGTCCATGCTGAATAGATGGTGGCTATTAGTGCTGTTATTGCCTCTGTCCTTGGGAGTTCACTGTCTGATGAAGCACAGACATTAAAGCAGCAGATCATTTCCTAATGACTCAGGCCAGGAAGTAACGTGGAATTACCTTGAAGAACAGGGTCAGAATTTCCACCTTCTCACTATGCGTGGAATGTACTGGAGTCAGTTCTGTGCTTTCTTCTGGAACTGAGGCTCAGCTGCAACTCTCGGTCCACCTTGGGGTCAGGAAGGCCGGGAACCGGGGCAGGAGTCCTCCACACTTTGACCCTGTAGTTCTGTTCTGTTTCACCTCTGAAAGGAAAAAGAAAATGCTGGGATTGGAAAACACAGCTGAGGCTCCGCTACAATTCTACACCACAGACGAGAGACAATGAGACGGAAAATCCAAATGGCCCAGACGAATACATAAGAGCAGGAAGTTCAGCGGAGTGATGAGAAGCCATGCGTGAAATGATCACCCCTGGCAGGCGATAAGGGTTTTTTAAGCCACAAAGCAGAAAGGGATTAGTGGGGTGAAGTCGAGGACTTTCACCCCCTGGCTTAGCACAGTCCCTCTCAGGGAGGGTCCAGGCAGCTGTATAAACTCGGGAGGGGCGAATTCATGGCCCAAAGTCTCCCTAACACAGAATCCTCTTCCCAGTATCTTCTTCTTCATTGTATTTACAATCTTAGGGAAAACATTTCTCCAGGCACAGAGGCAACTAGACTTTCTAGTGGCCTCAGAAATTCTCAGCTTTACTCAGATCTGTGGGCCTCTTATTCTCCACTCCTAACTGTAGAAGATAAATAATTAATTTTGTCTTTAAGACTGCCAACTTCATATCCCAAAGATCCTCTCTAAAAGTTGCCTTTGGAAAAAATTTTAAAATCAAGTTATTGTCACCTCCTTCTGGGGGTGAGCTGTGCTGAGCTTAGGGTGCAGCAGGACTGAAGCTAAGTGAGACTTGGAGGTTTCTCGTTGGCAGAATCCTTCTCTGCAGTCCTAGCAGGGAGTCCTGGCATGAGTCAGACCTCGCAGGAATGTTAAACCAAGAATGCAGAGGAATGTTGAAGCCCAGAGCTGGGACCCGTGAGGGCAGTAGCTTCGTCCAGGGGCTGAGATTTCTCAGTTGTGCAATCTTGTCCTGGGTTGAATGGTGGCCGCCTCCAAAGTCATGTCGGTACCTTAACCCCTGGAACCTATGAATGTAACCTTATTTAAAGTGAGTCTTTGCCAATGAGATCATCTTGGATTAGCTGGGTGGGGCCAGGCTGGGGCACAGAGGAGGGAAGAAGAAAGCAGAGGCCCAGAGCCTCTAATGCGCATCCGTAGGCGGCACAAGCCAGGCCAGGGATGAGATCGTCCTAGGGGTCCTCCGGTCCATTCCTGTTCCCATCGCCGTCGTTATACCCACTGGTCTTCGCAGTCACAAGGATAACATCTGGACTTAAGGATCCCTAAGAACATGAGGTCACAGCAGTATCATCTCAACAGCAGCAGAATCTGGTATTTCAACCAGATGTCCTAGAAGGCACAGGGCTTCAAGATAGCTGTGGGGGTACTGCAGGAGCTGTCTGAGCACCCAGGGCATTTCCAAGCCCAGGGCCCCAGGTCTGGGTAGCTGGAAGGGGCTTTCTGAACCCTGCCAGTCCAGATCCCTACACACAGCTGCTCAGCCATCTCCCTCATGATCCATAGCTCTTTCCTGAAACTCTGGTACGCACTGATCTGTCCCCGCATGAGAGCGTGAATGAGTGAGCAGCAGACACAGGCTCGGCAGGAGTTTCACACAAGCTAATCTCAGTTTGACAGATTTTTTTTTTTTTTTCCCTTTTCTAGGATATGTGTGTTTGTGGTTGTGACACTATATTGCACACATTAATATAGTCATATTTTCTGCTAGTAAAATTGTTCGTGGCTCATATAATGGGATTAAATGTATCAGTATTTCGTGATGTTCCGCAAAAGGCCTCATAACTTCCAGGCGCTCAGCCACATGGACAACTTTGATAGCCACTGATCTATAATGAAGGGTAAGATCATTGAACGCATAAGTAAGCAGGGTGTTTAAAAGAAGCTAAGTCGCTAATTCACCAGCGGCATGGGACGTAGTAACTGCATGTGTGCAGAAATGTGTGGTCATAAATACATGTGGGGAGGAAAGCGGACAAATGTAAGTTATCTGATTTTTTTTTTTCTTTTTTAATGTATTTGGTACAGGGTCTCACTATGCAGCTCAGACTCATAGTGATCCTCCTGTGTCCAACCTTCCCAGTGCTGGGATTACAGGCGAGCACCACCATGCCTGGACTCAACGTGTTTGGAGACAGGACCAGCGTGGCATGCATTACTGGGAATTGGACCCCGGTCCCTGTGCTTGCCTACACAGGTACCTAGTCCGCTGAGCTATCTTGCCAGCTCAGTTATCTGAATTTTTAAGAAAGTATTTGATTATATTTCCTTCTAATAGAGTAAATGTAAAATAAGGCTCTTTAAGGGCTCTTTTAGCCCTTAAAGCCAAACCAGAAAATCAGCCTCCTTACATCATGAGTCAAGGACAGCCTCATTACGGTGTGGATGCCCTTTACCTGTCCACTTCCATTTGTCCACACAAACCGATGCTATATGTACCAAAGCCACATTGCGCATGTAGGCTTAAGACCCCAGAGATCATGTGACCTACCTCTCATCAGCTGACTTGGGAAAACTTAAGAAGGGAGCATCCTGGGACCGGGAATTGTGTCCCTGCCCCTTGAATGTTCATACGTTGAACTCTTGATCCTCAGCTGGTGGTACTGTTGAAAAGCAGTGGAAACTGGAGGGGGTGGGGCCTGGTGGAAGGTGGGTCACTGACGGACATGCATGCCCTTGAGGGTACAGCAGAGTACTGGGCCTTTCTCTCTGAGTGCCCACTGCAGGCTTCTCCCCTGCATCCAAGCATTCCCACCCTCAGGATACCTCTTCTCCTCCTTAGCCTGGTACCCCCTAGCCCACACTTACCCACCTCCCTGGGCCTATCATGGAGTTTGCCAGTAAGCCCTGGCCCCAGAGGGTGTCCTCTGAAATCTTCTTCATTAGAGTCCTGATGTGGGAAATTAAAACTATGAGCTTCAGGCTTTCCAGGGCAGCAAATAATATTTACAGGCATACTGCCTGAGAAGATCAAATATTTATAACAGGGTTGACTCCATGATGTTGCCTGTTGTCTGAGCTTCTAGGCTGCAGCAGCTGCATTATGAATGGGAGCAGTCATTAAAATGCTTTCAAAACCATTTGTTCTGTGGGGAGGGGCAGGGAGGAGAACTCAGGCAGTATGATGTGTGCCCGGGTGGTGTGAGCCAGGGTTCCTCCACGGGGACACCCATTCTTCCCACGACTTCCCTGGCATGCGGGACGCACCTTGCTCTTGGCAGGATCCTTGGTTTCCCATCACAACTGCAATCCAGTGCCTGATGACAGGGACTTTCCTCTGAGTGGCTGCTTCCCCAGAGCCCAGAAGAGTGAACAGAACAAGCTAGAGACTGGACAAACTCGCTGGGGGAGCAACCTGCCCCAGGCTCATCGTTTTCTGTACGTGTGATCATGCGTCCCTGGAGCAGGGCTTCTGCTCCGTCTAGCTTGCCTTCTCCGCTTAGTTCTCTGTCTATACTTTCTAGTCTCAGACTCAGCTTCACAAAGAACTGTGTTGAATCGATCTGGAGTCACTCTTTCCAGGCCTAGGTGGGATCCCTTGTGTTCTAAGTATTCCACTGCTTTTTCGCAACCATTTTCTTTTTTCTAAGCCTTGTGTTATAGTACATTATTATTAAAAGGGTTCTATTATAATTATTACCTGATGACTATTTCTCTGTCTGCTTCTCCCAAAGCATCGACCCAGTGAGTGATCGTCCCCACATTTCTCTGACCTGTCCCCAGTATGGAGATGTCTTGTGGCCAATAAGCAGGTACACTCCAGCTGTGGCAAGTCCCTAGCCAAGCTCGTAGTCAGAGCAAGGCTCTCTGGTAGAAGGTCTGTGCCCAGACTTCTTGGCCTTTGCACAACATTTTCCTGTAAACAACTGCAGAGAACAGTTTCCAGGGATGCTAAGTCCCCTTCTGGGATTTGTACGATGGCTTAGTACGATGCAATTTAGACCAGGGAGTACAGTGTGGTCCGCTTTCCACCACTGTGATGGAAGATCAGCTTAAAGGAGGAAAGCCTTCTTTAGGTTCATGGTTTCAGAGGTTACAGTGTGTGAGAAGTTGGTTCTGTGTTTCTCCGACTATGGTGAAGCAAAACATCATGGCAGAGAGCTTCTGGAAGACCAGAATAGCTCACCTCAGTGCACCCAGGGAAGAGAGAGTGTCCACAACATAATGAGGCTGTGCTTGACTCGTGATGTAAGGAGGCTGATTTTCTGGTTTGAGTTCAAGGGCTAAAAGAGCCTTCAGGTGTGTTTTATATCTATTCTATTAGAAGGAAATATAATATAATAATGACTGGTTGCATTCATAATGCAGCTGCTGCAGCCTAGAAGCTCAGACAACAGGCAACATCATGGAGTCAACCCTGTTATAAATATTTGATCTTCTCAGACAGTATGCCTGTAAATATTATTTGCTGCCCTGGAAAGCCTGAAGCTCATAGTTTTAATTTCCCACATCAGGACTCTAATGAAGAAGATTTCAGAGGACATCCTCTGGGGCCAGGGCTTACTGGCAAGCTCCATGATAGGCCCAGGGAGGGGTGTAAATGTGGGTTAGGGAGTGCCAGGCTAAGGAGGAGAAGACGTATCCTGAGGGTGGGAGTGCTTGGGTATGGGGGAGAAGCCTGCGGTGGGCACTCAGGGAAAGAGACTATGTGGGGGGTTCCTGGAGGGCAGAGTGCCCTTTATTAGGCTGCCTATCCAGGTGAGGGGCAGAGGTCTAGAATCAGCTTGGCTTTATATTTATTAGGTGGCCTGGGCTCCAAGCAAAATCACGTCACTTGGAAAAGACAAATATAGTCCTGCCCAGCTCCATCTTTCAGTAGGAGTGCACGGGAGGAGCTGGTTGCCGGCCCAGGGCTCCAGGTACGGTGCCATGCTTAGGAAAGGCTGGCTGCAAGCGCCGTGTGGCTTTGCCTGAGGAACTCCTGCTCCAGCTGTGTGCTGGAGCCTGGCTGTCGGTGCCGCCGCCGCCAACTGCTGCTGCCTCTGCCCCAAGGTTAGAACCCAGTCCCCTCGACTGGGCCCGTCTGGCTGTCCGTGGGCAGGTCCTTATCCTTCTCTACCTTCTGGCTTCCTGGCCCAGGCCCAGGCCACAGCAGACAGCTGGCGGTTGCCCATCACAGCCGTCCTGCACTCCTCCTCTTCTCCTGTTGTGCCCCCGACCCCTTTGGCTTGTCGCCCTGTTGGGGCGTCCTCCACGGAGCTTCCTGCATGCTCGGGCACCCTCTTATGTCTCCTCAGGGCTCTCCAAGACTCTGGCCCCACGCAGGGGCATGTGTGCAGCCTCCTCCTTGTACCCTGGTAAGCAACGGTGGCATCGCACTCCTACCCACATTTTCGGTCAGCAGTGTGTTGGCTGTGTGGCACTGGTTGTTGAACAAGTAAATGCATCACCCAGAAATGATTTTGAAATGCTTTTCAGAGCTGAGGTGCGATCTATGGCACCAATGTCCCTAAGAGGTACATGGAGGGTACATGACTTTTCTGTTGTACTCAGCCATTGAGCAGCATGAGAGCAGCCAAGCTCGCCTACCTCCTGGGCTCAGGTATCCCCGAGGGCTCCCACAGTGTGCTCAGGTCTGGGTTGTTCGATCTGATTTGAGGCCTCTGCTTCTGACTCTTGCTGACTGGCAAGTTGAGGCACTTATACAAATACCAACCTTGGAGCTTTTTCAGTTGGAGGTTGTTGGGGTTGGGGCTGGGGAAGGTTGCTTCTTGGAGCTAGGAGCCCCCAGGAGCCCCCAGGCTCATTGGACCCTATCTGTGAGCTCTCAGACTCCCCGAGACATTTTTGTGAGTGCTTACAGCTGCCATGTACATGAATGAGAGAACTGAGGTGCAGAGACATTGGATCGCCACCCAAGGTCATGTAGCTAGTCCCTGGTAGAACTTGGCAAGGATCTTAAACTTTTAATGGCTGCATATTTCCATAGGTCTTTGACACCGAGATCATGCCAGGCCCTAAAAGAAATCTAGCCCCCAGGAAGGCTGGTGCTGATGATTTAAAGGGCCAGGCTGCGCTTAATCTTCCTGCTGGGCTCCTTCATTTTAGAAAATGTTAAGATTTAAGAGCTCATAAAACTGAGCTATAACATACCCTGCCAAGAGCTCTGTATGGGGCTCTCTATCCTAGGCTGCTTCCACCAGGGTCACAGTCTTTGTCCCAAGTCACTCCAGGACACGTCTGGAGTCAGTGAAACCTGCTGGGCTCATCGTATTCTCAAGGGGCCTATCCGGTTGTCATGTCCTTGCCAGAGCCAGAACGGCATGACAATGGGCACTGTGATGTGTGTGATTTGCACGTCATTCTGGATTCTGGAACTGGCAGTAGAAATTTTGGGCATCAGGGTACAGCTTGGTCACAAAACAAATGAGCAAGAGGAGCATTTGCACCAAGAGCATCTTCCTGTCACCACAGCCAGGCACTGATACTGAGGGAAGCCACTCTGGCTACTGTCCCCAGACCTCCTCCTAATCCAATTCTGTGGCAGCAGTCTTGTACTTGAAGCCCCTTCCTTCTAAAGACAAGAGCTCGTGTCCCCAACATATACATTTTCCAGCCGTGACACTTACACCTGGCGTAGAACAGTCTTACAGCAGACATCCAAGCTGTATGTGTTGGATAGAAGGATGGGTTCTATGGAAGAATGGACGATGGATTCTGTGTCTTCATTTTTCCTGGGTGCATGCCTTTTTAAAAATCCTTGTGTGCAGAGGAAGAGGGTATTTTTCCTTGTCCCTCAAGTCCAGGCTACATTTGTCACTTGTTTTTATTGGTAGGATGCGGTGGAAATGGTCATGTACCCATCTTTAGCCACGGCCTTGTGGTGCCTCTTGGACTCCGTGCTTTTTCTCTTGGAAGCTTTCTGAGCTGCCACATCAGCAAGCAGGATCTGGCTCAATGGTGACAAGATATATATGTGGTCTTGTCACTGCCTGTGCGTGTGAGGGGCCTCCAGCATCGGCCTCATCTTCCCAGCTCAGCTGTTACGCCCTGTGCGTAGACCTTCCCCCACAGGTACATGTACGCTCATGGTACATTCCCATGCACTCCTGGGTGGGCTTCTGCAGGGTGGCTGACTCCAGAGTGTGTGATTGATTCATGGTGCAACACTAAGATTAATGGCTCCCCGACTAAAGGTGGCTGGTTACTAAATCAGTCCACTGATTGGATTTGCGGTGTTCCAATCCTGGTGGCCTGGATACGATATGAGGGAAACAAAGAGGCTTGTCCTTCCTTGCTTGCTTTGGCTGTCTTCTGCTTGCCATGAACGGGTTCTCTTCTGCGTCGTCCCTCTGACAGGTACCACCCTGCCTTGGAGCCAGCAGTCATGGACTGAAAGCTCCACGCACTGTGAGCTAAGTAAACCTTTCCCTCTTTAGCTCAGGTGTTGGGCATTTTGTCTCAGCAATGAGAAAAGTGACGACGACAGTGGCCCCAGTCAGCCACTCCTGGGCTCGCTCTGTCTCACTGAGCTGTCGTAGGACAGGTTGCCCCTGCTATGCTTGCTGCTTGTGGACAACTTAGCTCTGGAGGAAGAGTTACCTACAGATTCCGACTGAGCCTGTAGAAACCTGGGATGCTTTGTGACCTGGGACCACCCAGGCTGGTCCCAAACCCTTGTCTTTAGAGGTCTCTTCCTTATTCTTTTCTGTTCTCTGCCTTCATCTCTTGCCATACCCTAGCTAGAGGCTCTCCTCCTCGACATTGGCCGTTTCTTCTACATCCATATCCAGAATACTGTGCAAACCTATCTATCATGTTCAGTCAGCACTGATGGAGCATGTTTTGTTTAAAAGACCTCAAACTGTGGAGATGGAGAAAATGAGCATGGCTTGTGTCTTCAGGATGCTTAGTAACGATATCCATACTAACAATAGTCGAAGCCGGGCGTGGTGGCGCACACCTGTAATCCCAGCACTTGGGAGGCTGAGGCAGGAGGATCAGTGTGAGTTCAAGACTAGCCTGGGCTACAAAAGTGAGCTCAAGGCCAGCCTGAACTGCATAGCAGGCCCTGCCTCAAAATGACAAACAAACAAATAAACAAACAAACAAAAACCACAATAGTCGATGTCTGCATGGTACTTGGTAATACTTAAGGAGCGTTTACATGTATCCTACAGTTGAACTTACGATTTAGGGGTTGATGTAGCAGTTTGGGTCCATGTTCAACTATTGCTGAATGTCTGCTGCATAGCAAGTACCACAAGAGATGCCAGCTAGAGAAGAAACAGGATCATTGTGAAGAATTGAGCCATGGCGGGTTCCATTCTCTTTTAACCTGTTCCCCTGCCTGGGGGAAAAGGAGAGGCTAATCTGAGGGCCACAAGGAAAAAAATTCGAAGTTCCGCCTTCAGTTTCAAAAACTCAGTTTGCAGTGTAGGTTGAGGGGCCATCATGGCTTAGCATCAGTCCCCAGGGTAAGAGCTCTGAGGGAAGTCATGGTTGTCAGAGCTGTCCAACAGCCAGTGCCGGTTCAGGTTTCGGAATGGACACTGCGATACGTGTGCTACTAGATGGGAGCGGCTAGGCTGGTTGGAACATGGCCGGGTAAAGGTCTTCCAGGTCCAGCTTCGTGTTCTCAGGGCAGATAAACAGGCCGAGGAGTGGTCAGGAGGAAACGCTGGGATGGAAAGGGTCTGGGGAATGATCTGGATTGTTTAAGGAACGCAGGATGTGTAATCCAAGCGGAGCCCAAGAGAGGTGGAAGGCTGCCTTCTGATGTTTGAAAAGTCTGCTGCGCTTGGCAGGGCTGAACATTCCCTTTCTTGGCAGAGAAGCAAGAATGAGCAGAGTGACAGCAGAGAAGCTGGAGAGAGATACCACTTTTGGTTCAACTTAGTGACTTTCCAGCATCTGAGCCCTGTAGCAGAGTGACCTCTTTTCTAGAAAGAGTCTCAAGATCCAGTGTTTGAAGCTCTATTATCCATCCTCCTGTTTTGGGGACAAAATACCCAACACATACAACTTTAAGGAAGAAAGGTTTATTTTGGCTCACAGCTTCAGAGATTTCAGTTCACAGTCAGCTGGGACCAAGGCAGAAATGGCCCAGGGAGGAAAGCCACTCACCTCAGGGCACCCAGGAAAGAGAAAGAGAAGAGGAAGAGCCCAGAAAGAGCTATGCCTCCAGCATGGTTAAGACCCTATGTCTTAACAGCTATGAGAGGTAGCTGTCAGCTATAAGGCCCCGTAGTCTGCCTTTGAGTGCATGTGGCTCTTATGAGACATCTAGAACTGGGGTGGAACTGTAGGGGAGCAGTAGTCTAGGGGTGGCCAAGACAGCAGGGCTGCAGCACAGGAACACACTGGCCAGGACACAAGAGGTGGGTGCTGCCCACGGGCTTTGGCCCCGCTGCTTTGGGACACTGGTGGTGTTGAGGATAACAGTGGACATGTACTGAGTCCCTTATTATCTATGCCAGTGCCAAGGACTATGTGTTGCATATGAGCCTCTCATTTTAATCCCATAACAATCCAGTGCTTCTGTTTTATAGAACAGTACTTAAAGCACAGAGAAGCACTATGGAAGTAGTTCATTCAGGGCCACATGGCCAGGAAGTAGCCAAGATTTCATCAGCACCGAGATCGGCTAGCGTAGGCCTGCACCTCTAGCCTCTTCCCAGGCACACCTCGCCTGCTTTTGCAGTGCCCACGAGGGATTGTCTGTCTGTCTTTCAGTCATCTGCAGCCCCAGGGGGATGATGGCATCAAGAAACACTTCAAGAGCACCGAGCGCTCCCACGGCCTCAATATATTGATTCCTCCTTCGGAAGGAGACAAGAGAGAAAGATGAGCTCTGCCTGGTGGCATAAATTAGCTCTGTGTCCTTGGGCGCTGTGTCACCGCGACGCCTCTTTGCCATTCAGGTGGTCAGCCTGCTTGCTGCAGTGCTGTTGCTTCGGAGCAATTCACGACCGGCACATGGCAAATGCCCGGGCGACAGCTTCCACGCTGAGCCTAAACAAATGGTGGACCAGAGCAGAGGGCAGTGCAATTTACAAGGAATCTGAGCAACCAGGCAACGGGCAACAAACCAGAAAATCGCCGAGGAAACCCAGCGGAGCATGAGCTAAACGAACTGCAGGATTTGTGAACCAATTTACACCTATCAGAGGAGGGGCGAGAAAGGCACCCAGCGGCTCCGAAACAATGGACAGAGAACTCTGACTGAGGCTGTGGCCGCTGGCAGACTTGTCCAAGGGCAGCAAGGACACACAGTCCCTGCTGCACACAGCTGGGCAATGGCCTCTGGGCCATCGCTGAGTGGACCTTGGGCCTTCCTCTTTGAGAGCGCATGTCACCGCTGCGGAGGGATGTGTGTCAGGTGTAGGGTGAAGGTGTGACCCTTGGCTTTGCTCCCAGTGACTCAGGGAATGATAAACACGCATTGTGCACCCGAGCTGGGATCCCCTCGGCCTCCATCCCCAGCAGCAAATCTCCTAAGAAGTGAGCAGCATCATCCACAAGCAGGGCTTCACAGGAGGCGGCGGGTGCTCGCGAGAGAGGAGAGTCAGCAGGGCTGAGGGTGTCTTCTCAGGGATGACACTGGCATGTGTCGTCTCCCCGGGGACACTCTGGGAGGAACAAATTCACCTCTCCCTGAGTCTTGTGCATGGAGACACCCAGGAGAGGACAGGTTCTCCTGACATAGACATCTACCTGGGTAAACAGAACCTCCACAAAGGCATAGGAAGGAAATTGTCACGATCAGTCCCACAGCATTCAGAATGATGTCTGGTTCAAAGTAGGCCGGCCCGCTCATGCCTCACTTAGTGAATTAGCACCCTAATAGCTGCATACCTGCGAGGGGTATACAGCGCTATATAGACATTTTAATAAGGGGCCTGTGCCAGTTAGCTTTATCTCACTACCTGTGAGAGCCTATAAAGAGAAAGGGTTTATTTTGGTTCCCTGTTTTAAAGGCTTCAGTCTATGAACAGGTGGACCAGTGGTGGGGACATGCCGCATGGCAGTGGCCGGAGCATGTGACAACACACTGCCTGCCTCACAGCTAGGGAGCAAAAGAGGAAGAGGCTGAGGTTCCACTGTCCCCTGTGAGGGTCACCCTCAGTGACCTAAGGACCTCCCACTAACCCCTTCTCAATCTTCTCCCATCATCCAGTGGTTCCACTGGAAACCAAAACCTTTACCTCCTTGGCCCTTGGGGGACATTTAGCACCCAAACTATAGCAGGGACCAATACACTGCCCCATGAGTATACCTCTTGCTCCTGCTTCCAGAAAGCAGAAGTGAGTCATCCCACTCTAAAGAAATGGGCTTCAGCTTCCCTATCTATACAAGGAGGGCGTTGGAACCGAAGTTCCCTAGGGCCACCTCCAGCTCTGCCTTACTGTGCTCCAGTGATTTTCAGCAGTCACGGGGAGCTCAGGCTGTGCCCTAGGAGAAGCAGCATAATCTAGACCTCCCACAGCTACACAAAGATCCTCCCAGAAACTTCTGGAAAGCCAGCCTGATTATTCACTGCCCTTTTTTTCTCTGAGTTTTCCTGCTCTCTCAGTGACAGAATGGCTCCCTAAGGCTTCACTGCGGCTCAGCATGACACAGACAGGGCCCTGCAAGTTCCTGCCACGGTTTCTGTCTGAGAAGCCATCTCTAACGAGGGGCTCAGGGGAAAGGGACAATAGCAAAGGTGGGGGCTGCTAGGAATCCAGGAGCCAGCCTTCTGAGCCTGTGCCTAGGGATGAGGAGAGTCTGATCATGAGTAGAACCACACCGTTTACCAAACCTCGATTCCTATGCGTGAGCGGAACTGAAGGATGGCAGCACTGCATGCGCCCTGGCACTGGGCACAGCTGGGTCCATTTGTCCTCCGTGAGGCTGTGAGACTTGGACTTGTAGGCGTAGCCGGTGTCAATCTTGCAAGTTCAGCAAAGATAACAATAGTTACCATACAGTTCTTGGGAGTGTTTTATATCACAGGTTGGTGCTTAGTGCAGGGCCTAGCGGGTCATTAGCATATGCTCAGGAAGTGTTGATTATTTTGAGTATCTAGGACCCACATCTCAGGAATTGTTCTTAGGAGATTCAAGCTGCACGCCTTGCACTCTCCCCTGAGCTGGGGCCACTGGGATTGTAGAAGAAGTTACCTACTGTTATGTTTTGTGTCTAGGTCTTCCCCTAGAGCCTCATACAGTCATTGGGGTGGCTTTTAGACCTTGTGATTGATTCATGATCCAATATGGGGATTATGGGTGTGAGGGCTACACCTACCCTGGGACAGATAATCTGCATACAAATGGAAGAGAAGAGAGGCTCGCTAGCTCCTCAGCTGCTGCCCCTCCCTTTGCTCTTTGCTGTTTTCTGCCACTGTGAATGGCTGCCCTCTCCCATGTGCCACTCTGCCTTAAAGCCAGCTAAGTATGGGCTGAAACCTCCAAAAGCTGTGAGCTAAATAAACCTTTCCTTCCTTGAATCTGGATATTGGACATTTTCTCCCAGCAATGAAAGACAAGTATCCAAGACACCTACTTTCCAGGTGACGTGGGAGTAAGCTAAGTGGTCTGAAGAATCAAGGGCAAACACACAGAGACAAGAATTAGAACTTGATCTTCAAGGATGGCTGTTACAGAGTGTATCAGTCAGCTCCAGCTGCATAACTATGCAACCTGAATGTTTGCTTCATTCATGAGTCTATTGAGTCTTCTGGGGACATTCTGCTTTGGCTGGCACCAGGCTAAAGGAACTGAAAGTCCCCAGGAGAAATTGTGCTCATGGTTTTGGAAGAAATATAAGGGAGCTGAGCAAGTCGAAGCTCATGAGTCCTCTTTAGGCTTAGGCTTGTGGCTGGCACACTATTACTTCTGTCCCATTCTATTGACCAATGCAAGTCGTGGAGCCGAGCTTCAAGTCAAGGAACTGAATCCCCAGGATTGCTGTGGGAGTCCCACCCTTGGGGCACGCTGAGAAGTCAACTGAGCCTGGGTGTGGTTGTGTGTGCCTGGAATCCCAGCTCTTGGGAGGCTGTAAACAGGAGGATCACCATGAGTCCGATCTAGTAGTGATACCTTGAACACCCTGTAGACCCTTCCTTAAAATAAAAAAAAAAAAAAAGAAAAAGGAGCTAAGAAGTTAGGAGAAGTGAAGAATTGTGGCCTTTGATTTGATCTATTATTTAATGTGGGATCTAGTGAGTGAGGGCAATGATAGAGGCAGAGATATTCCCACGTAGACATGCATAAAAGTAAGGAAGCATACCTGTTGCATCCAGTGGGGGGTCTCCAAATGGGGGGAATGGTGAGGATCCTCCCAGTGACCCTCTACCTCTCTTTGGGTCCTTGCTCTCACTCACACAAAGAATGGAGAAATGGGGCTTTTAGTTAAAAAAATGACTAAATGATACCAGTATGGGACAATTCATCCCTAAGAAAGCTCCCTCCCTCCCTCCCTGTCATGCTTAATATCCCCAAGTGCATCTTATAATGGCTCTTTGGGTGTAGTTGCCTGGAAATGGCAGGAGAGAATCTAGGGTTAATAAAACCAATCATTAATTAATAAGGCAAGCATGACTCTAAAAGTGATGACCTGGAGGTCAAAATGATTGTTTATTTATTTATGATTGGTATTCCTATTAACTTCTAAACAGATTTGAGATGACTGGCAATTAAAAATATAGGCTGCAGGGCCAGTGAGATTAAAGATAAAGTATCCAAAATTATATGGGTGAAGAGAGGAAATGATTAAAGCAGAAACATAGCAGAAGATAGTTACTGCAATTGCACATTAAATTGAGCTAAAGCGAAAGGCGAAATGTGATGAGTTACTGGATAGGAGAAAGCATAGCCGTTTGTCAGGAGAGCCAAACTTTTCTCCGACGTTCCATGTGAGTTCAAATTTATCATAAGAATCTCAATAAGAGGGACAGAGAGGCACATAATAGACAGTGTCTTCCAAGATTTTTCAGAAGATGCAGAAACATACTTCAGTCATTTATTATATTAATCCTGAATAAGAGCAGAGAACTTAGGGATAAACCTGCTAGATTTAATATAGACCCAGCTAATGGCTTATAGATTGTTATAGCAGGAGGCACTGTTAGGAGCAGTTAGGAGCCCAGCCCTGGAGCTGGTAGTCAAGGCCTTAGGAGAGGTGCATGGCTTTCCCTGACCAGAGGTCACATGGTCCACGTACTCCTGGAGGTGTGAGAGTCAAGTGAGACACTGTCCTGAATGGGTGACAGTGGGAAAGGCACCCAGTTAGATGAATTGCAAAGAATCAGATTGAAAAGTGGAACACATTTGACCTAGCAACCAGGCCTGGCATGTGAGTGAGACTACCTGGAGCCTGCCAGAACCTCAGTCTGAGCAGCAAAGCTCAGTATTAGAGTGGAACTTCATCCATCAGAAAGGCCAAGTCTGGAAAACTGCCACAGAACTGCATGCAGAGAGACTAGAGACAAGACCCATCCAGCTGATGCAGGGGCGGAGCATCTTGCCAGAGTGGCACAGCAGGTTCACCTCCAAGGGCTGCAGCGGAAGAAGTGGAGCTCAGCAGCCAGACCCAAGCCACACCCACCTGGGTGAGTTTGAACTTGGTAGATCCAGGTCTGATGCTAAGGTAAGAACTCTACCAAAGCTCTACACCAAAGGTCAGAAGGCAGGGCTATACAAAATGACAAAGAGCAGGAGCAAAATGCACTCTCAAGTCCTGAGCCCACCCAGAACAAATACAGGAGACAATAGCATAGAAGAAATTAGAAATCACATACCTGAAATCTCTTAAATAATAGCATCTGAAATAAAGAAACAACTGCAGAAAGGTATAGAGGAAATCAGTGTGAAAAAAGAAATAATACCTATAATAAAAGAAGAACTAAGGTGCTATGGGTTGAACCCAGAGTTCAATGAACTATATCATTAGAGCTGTAAAGTGACTCTTCACTTTTATTTGGAGATGGAATTTTGCTACATTCCCCAAGCTCACCTTCCACTGGCAAGCCTCACGCCCCACCCTCCTAAGTAGCTAGCGTTTCAGGGGCCTCAGGGGCCTGGCAGTGAGAATCTGTGTTTTCTTGACACTCTCTAAGCAGGTGGGAATAAGACGTTCAGAAACAGTCATTCCTTCATTCCTGTCTCAGCCTTCTCACAGCTTCCTAACCTAATCCTCCCCTTTAGAATTGTGCAAATGAATTACACACCATTAGTTTCACAGTGAGATAAAGAGGATGACGGCAAAACATGGCAGCTCTAATCCAATGAATGTAAGGCTGTACTATATCACTGATAAAACTTCTCTGGCAATCAAAGCGGTGATCTTAAGCAAAAGCATTAAAAGTGTACAATGCTCTCACTGCATTAGTTTTGCATATGAGAACTTGTCCTAAAGAAACACTCAGAGGTACAGATAAAGACTGAATCATAAAATGGTTATTACAGCATTATCTATGTGGGGATAACCTACATAGTCACCGTTGGTGACTTGGTTAAATAAGCTACGGTCCAGTGGACAATACATCCATCCAAAAAGACGTGGGTTAGGCCTCTTCGCAGAAGGGGCCATGCTTCCTAGTGCTTTCTTAAATGAAAAGTACGACATGAAGAAGTTCACGCACAAGTCTTTCTATTTGGAAAAAGAATATATATGTTGGTAGGATAGTAGTTGGTTTTCTCTTCTTCCCTTGTTCCTAGTTTTGGCTTGTCTGTCTGTATTAAAATTTCTATTATGACTCCTGTTATGACTTTCTCTGTTAATAAAAGACAAAAAAAAAAAAAAAAAAAAAAAAAAAAAAAAAAAAAAAAAAAAAAAAAAAAAAGGCTTTGTCCCCCAAAGCAAGGTGTGCTATGTCATAGTCTGTCTTCTGAAAGAAAACCCCTAGTGTTAGGGGATCGTTCAGGAGCACAGCTGGAACAGGCTTGCAAAGTTGGAGCTTGGAGAGTTGGGGACCTTTAAGCCATTCATCTCCACTGTGTTTCCCTTTCTGCCCTCCCTGGGTCTGAAGCAGTTTGTGTGGGAGCCGGAAGCTCCAGAGATGCGTTCTTTTTCCCTTCTCTGTGCTGTCAACAGGATGGGAGTGAAGGATTGGCTGTGGGATGATGGTGGGGTCACCGCTTGATCGGAAGCAGTGGCTTCCCAGTGAAGTGCCCTACTGGGTGTGAAACTAATGAGAGCAAGAGCCTGAGTGATGCTGGCCTGACGTCCTCCTGGCTTGTAAAAGATGACGCATTTCTCTCTGGAACAAGCAACTTCCATGAGGCAAGGGCCCCCAGCAGTGCCTCTTGTCTGCTGTGTGAAACTCCCTGGGATTTATTTGGCTTTTTGCTATTAAGTTCAACCCTCAGAAAATTAATCTCAATCCAATTTCTTACTGCGTTGCTCTTCTTTGCAGACAGGCTAAGACACTGAAACGTTTCTCTCTCTCTCTCTCTCTCTCTCTCTCTCTCTCTCTCTCTCTCTCTCTCTCTCTCTCTCGTTTTCTCTAGCTTATAAGCTACAGAAAGCAAAAGGCCATGTCTGGAAGGGAGCAGAGCAGATTTGGGCATGTTGTGGAGATTGCCTGGACTTTGTACTGGGAGATGAAAAAGTGTCTGATCCATAAAGATGGGGAAAAATCCAGGATGGAAGCACGAAACGACAGTGTGCAGGAGTTTTGGGTCGAGAGAGGCCTGATGAGCTGCCTCACTGTCAGGATGGATCTTACAACAGCACCCAGAGGGGTGGGTGGAACTTGAAGCTTCTCCATGTGTTTGACAGAAATTAATATATATCGAGATTCTTCAACTGCAAGGTGCTTTGTGCACGAGGTCTCACTAAGCCCCACGCAAACACACACAGGAAGTAGCTTACAACTGCCTACAACCCATGTCTCAAGAGACCAAAGTTTGGAAGGGATGAACAATTTGTCCAAAGACACACACAGTAAAAAATGAAGGAGACTGAATTTGAACACAGGATGGTCTGGTTTCCAAAAACAAGCCCTCTGTGTTCCACCATACTGACCTTCTTTAATGTCAAAGAAATTCATTATTTATCATTAATAAATTATTAAAATAATTAGGATAGCAAAATAATTAGGATAGCACTTTTACTTTGACAGCAAATAAGCAGTTTGACAGAGGCACTTAATTTTAAAATTTTAGGGTCTGGGGAGAGAGCTCAGTGCTCTAAGTGCCTGCCTGGCAAGTGTAAGGACCTGGTTTGATCCCTGGTATCGCACACCTTGCTAGCTCTGGAAGCCTGGGCGTACCTTGCTCACCACCAAAACCAGGGGTGCTGGCACATACCTGTAATCTCAGCACTGAGGAGGCTGAGACAGGAGGATCACTATGAGTCTGGGCTGCACAGTGAGACCCCGTACCAAGCAAATGAATAATAAATAAATAAATAAATGATGAAAAAATTAAAAGTAAATAAATTTAAAAAAAATAAAATTTCAGTGCTTTCTATTTTAGCATTACTACTTTTTTGCTTTTCATGATAAGCAAAGGGTTACTTCCAAGTATCTTACCAAAGCAGAACCAATTTCTCATTCGTTCTTGCCCAAAATTGTAAAATTTATTTTACTGGGCTTTGGTGCTCTGCAGAGGTCAGCAGAAGAGGGGGACACACTTGGCTACTGAAGTGGATAATGGAGGGGACTTCTAGAAGTATGCTGCAAGAGGGAAGCAGAGCGCCTCCCCCAGGCAACAGTGTGGAGAGGTTGGGTAACTGTTTCAGGAAGTGGTTTGTTTTTTAACGAATGTACGTTAATAATTTATTTCATAGTACTTTCAAACTTACAGGAATGTTGCACAAAGATTTCAAGGAACTCCCATTACTCCTCTACCCACATTCCCCAACGGTCAGCACTTGGCTTCCCCCACTACTTTCATCTGTCTTTGTCATCTTCCCTTTCCTCAAGCTTGAGATGGAGCTAAAGGCCTCATACCCTCATCCCTAAGTACTTCAGTGTGCGTTCCCTCAATCAGGGACATTCCTCTACATGACAACCGCAAAGCCTCCAAATCAGCAAATCACGCAGATACAGCATGACCATCCAACCTACAGACCTTATTCAAAGCTGTCCACTCCCCCAGCAATCTTTCCTTTTCAAAGATGTGGTCCAAGATCACAGGTGGCCCTTTGTTGTCATGCTGACCTGTCCCATGTCAACATGAAAGAGCTCCTCGCTCTTTCTCTACCTTTCTTGACTTCACCAGGTTGTAAAGAGGGCAGGTCTCTCACTGCGTTTGCCCAGTGTTTCCTCAGGCCATGCTTTTTGACAAGAAAGCCAAAGAAGTGAGGCTGGGCCCTTCTTTGGGCTTCTCTTCAGGCCATGCTGACTTGGCCTTCCTGCTCATAGAGACATGAACCTTGATCATCTGGTCAAGGTGTCTGCTAGACTTTTCTACTGCAACCTTTCCATTTCCACCTTGCTTTCTGACAATGCACACTCCAGGGCCATGTGCATGTGACACTCCTCTCCCTAATCTTAAGAATCAGTTGATGCCTTTATCAACAACCCCTACGACAGTTGCCAAGTGGCAATAACTGATTTCCACCATTCCTTCCACATTTACCTGTTGACAGTTTATGATGAAGTAGATCTGTCTACTTACCTGCCTGCCTATGTATCCACATCAATTTGGACAGCATTTTTTTTTTTTTTTTTGGTCTTTTTGAGACAGGGTCTCACTGTGCAGTTCAGGCTGGCCTTGAGCTCACTTTTGTAGCCCAGGCTGGTCTCGAACTTGCACTGATCCTCCTGCCTCAGCCTCCCAAGTGCTGGGATTACAGGCATGCGCCACCACGCCTGGCTTGGACAGCATTTGTAACCCACTAACATCATACATTTTGGTGCTTAACTGTCCTAGATCTGGCTAATGAGTTTATTCAAACTGGTTCCTGTAGGGGTTGGGGAGATAGCTCTGTGGCACAAGAGCCTGCCTGGCAAGTGCAATGTCATGAGTTCAAACCTCAGTCCCACAAAAAAACCCAAAACAAACAAACAAACAAACAAAAAAACAAGTTCTTGTGTACTTCTGATGGCTCTATAATTCAGTGGTTCTCAACCTTTCCAATGCTGTGACCCTGCAATACAGTTCCTCATGTCGCAGTGACCCCAAACCAAAAAGTAATTTTGGTGGCTACTTCAAAACTATAATTTTGCTACAGTTGTAATTTGGAATGTAAATACCTGATATGCATTGTGTATTCTCATTGCTACAAATCAAACAATTTAAACATAGCGATTAATCACAAAACAATATTTAATTATATGTTGATAAATATTTATTACTAATTCCAATAAATAACATTTCACCATGGCATAGCATGGGTTTAAAAAGCCATCGGAAATATATATTTTCTGATGGCTTTAGGCGACGCCTGTGTTTTGGTCATTCAACCCCCACTGGGGTTGCGACCCACAGGTTGAGAATCGCTGGCCTACATTATCCTCTGACATAGAGAATGGAAAGAGTTTTGTGCAGCAAGATGTTTCATCTTTGCTTTTTATTTTTTTCTGCCCCTGAAATCAGCGAAGAAGCCCTGGTTTCTGCAGTAGAAAGTGATGTTTAGAAATCAAGCGTAGGCTTTTCCTTTCTTCTGGGCCTGGCTGCTTTCTAGGCCATCTCAGCGGACAGAGCTGGAATCTCGTGTGTGTGTGTGTGTGTGTGTGTGCACGCACGCGCGTGTGCACGCATTTGCTGCAGCCATGATGTACAGATGTAGACACACACATCTATCATCATCTGTCTGTTTGCCCACAAGCTCATAGGAACACTTCCAATTACAATCTGTCGCCTCTGAATTCCACCTTTTGCTTCTCCCTCAGTGAGAACCCTGACTCCAATTAGACTTAATTTATTTACTTCTCTTCTCAGATCCCCTGTGTAAACAATGCCCCAGCAAGGCCAACTGCGTCTGCGGTCGGGGCCCTGCTCCCCATCTCAGCCCACTGCCGCTTGCTGCATCTTGGCCACTTGCCATTTCTTTAGAGTTGCTGTCCCTCAGCCCCTCAGCCCCTGACCCCTGTCACCTTCAAAGGACTGTGAAAAGAGAAAAGAAGGAGGACAAGAGAAGGAAGAGCAATTTGAGGGCTTGATTTGCGTCCTTTTCTTTTAAAGAAATATATTTTTTATTTCATATGTTGACTATTTATTTTGGTGCTGGGTATCAAAGCCAGGGCCTCAAACATACCCAGTGACTTAACCATTTTATTCAGGGCCTTTCTGTTCTGCTTTCTGCTATAGTTAACATAATCTGCAGCCACTTTTTAGGAAACCAGTCTCACTCATTGGCCGTGCTCAAAGGATAAATCTATCCTTGCTCCAAGGCACTCGTCTCATTTACTCTTACAGGTTATTGGACGGCTACAGCAAAGGTACAGGCTAGCCGGCATCTACGGCAGTCTTCTCCATCAAGGGCTTGAGCTGAGCAGGACGAGACTCCAGGCGGTTCTGGGAATGCAGCATGGCCACTGTGCAAAGAGAACTGTAGCTTAGAGCACAAGATGGGTCTCATTTTCTAGGGGCCTAAAGTTTGTACAACTTGGGGATACTCCTTCAGGAAAATGATATGCACATGTCTTAGTTCATTTCCTATTACTATAACTGAACATTACAGATGGGGTCAGTTATTAAAATTAAGTTGTACTCAGCACATGTTTCTGCAGGCTGGGAGGTGAAGGGACAACATCAGGAAAAGATCTTTTGCTCATGAGTGGTACAGGGTGTCTGATGGCAAAAGACTCAGTCAAAACTGCTTTTGGGTTTTATAGCTCCCTTACCCTCAAGGTAACTCACCAAGACATTTATTTATTAGTGAATGAGTGCCCTACTCATCACCAATTTCCCCTTAGAAGCCCTACCCGTTCTTATCTCTCCATACCTCATCATGGGCATTAAATTTCATCCCAGTTTTATGTGCTGCCGAAGTGAGCACACATGCGCATTAAACTTCAACACAAATTTTGCTGTGGACAGGCATGGCGTGGCCATGGACACACAAGTCTACGGCTTTTAGATGGCCCTGCCTCTTCTCATAACTGTGCAATTGGGCTTTTTTTCTTCTTCTGTTTTTTGTATTTGGTACAGGGTCTCACTATGCAGCTCAGACTCCTAGTGATCCCCCTGGTTTTGGTCTCCCCAGTGCTGAGATTACAGGGATGTGCCACCATGTCTAGACTCAATCTCTGGCTCAGGGCAGGGCCAGCACAGTGTGCAGTACCAGGGCTCAAACGCTGTTCCCTGCACTGCCTAAACAGGCACTTAGTCCACTGAGCTATCTTGCCCTAACTGTCCTACTCGGATAGCTCAAGTGGCTTTCTGCTCCTTCTTACACCAACAAGTCAGTGCTCTCAGCTTCCGGCACTGATGATGAGCAAACACGAACTGCTTTCCCTTCTCTCAGTTCTGAAGGCAAACTCAATTTAACATTTTTGTCTCTGAAAAATGTCCCTCTTAACCAGACCACTGAGATGGGCAATAAGATTTTGCATTTTTCGACCAATAAATAAAAAAGAATCAGAAGTTACAGTTTTGGCATTCTTATCTCAGATTTTTTTCTGGTTTCACACAGATGCCCTCTAAATAAAATGTCTGGGTGTCGTTCAGTATTGCTGAGGATTCACGATTTCCGGGGACATTTATGTCTAGTTCTGAAGAACTGTGAAATTCAAAGCAGAAAAAGGTATAGATCTTTCTTTTTATCACACAAAGAGAAAGTAGCTATATGTATAGTCCAAGAATCCACAACAGTAGTAGATTATCAGCTCATCTGGCATTATTGGAAGCGGCTGACTTGAGCCTTTTACAACTTAGCATATTAATATGACTTTCCTGTTTATACTTCATGATTAGACTTTTCTGCTGGATGGTTAAGACCAACGTAAAGCAAGAGATGGTCTGTATATCAACCTGGTAAAAGCCATCTGTTATGGTTTATGTCTAGTTGGCCCCCCAAAACCTCATGTAGTCATTGGGCGGAGACTTCTAGAGTTTGAGACTTGATCCACGATCCCTGGGATTATGAGTTTTAGTACTGATGGGATTATGGGTTGAAGTACTTCTGGGATTATGGGTGTAGCCTAAGGCGGGGGCTAAGGCGGAGAGCCTGAATGTAATATAAAGAGAGACAGAGAGACAGACTTGCGCTGTAGCTGTTGCTCTCTGCTGCCCTAGTTGGTCGATTGCCTCTGCCACCATTTTGTTGCTGTTCCGCCGCCATGAACTGGATGCTTTCTGCCCTGTTCCACTCAGCCTTGGACCAGCCGAATATGGACTGAAACCTCCACAAACTGTGAGCTAAATAAATCTTTCCTTCCTTCATTTTGAGTGTCGGGTATTTGTCCCGGCAACGAGCAAAAAGTAACTAAGGCACCATCTATGAGCAATCACCAGCCAGCATGATACTAAATGGGCAAAACCTGAAAATCTTCACTTTAAAATCACAAACAAGACAAGGATGTCCACTGTCTCCACTCCTGTTTAGTACAATTGTGTAAATAAGCCAGAGTAATTAGCCAAGAGAGACATGTGAAAGGAATTAGGATTGGAACAGAAGTGAAATAATCATTATTTGCAGCTGGCATGATATGCTACATGGAAGACACCAAAAACTCTACCAAGAGTCTTATAGATTTAATAACAAAATTCAGTAATGTAGCAGGGTACAAAGTTAACACTCAAAAATCATTACCATTTTTGTACACAAGCAATGAAGGCACTGAGAGAGAGATTAGTGAAATGATGCTTTTAAGAATAACATAAAAAAGAAATACTTAAGAAGCAAAGTCACACAGGAATAAAGAAAATGTGATATTTTCACATATGGAGTATTATTCAGCTATAAAAAGGATAAAATTGAGGCTTTTATCAGTAAATGGATGCAACTAGGGATCATTTTTTTAAGTGAAATAAATCAGACTTGCATGTGCAAACGACATTTTGTCTCTCTAGTGTGAGAACCTGAAAGAGAAATTAAAATCCAAAGGGAACAGTAGATACTGGGAAAAAGGAATGAACCTGTTCAAAAGGAAGGAGTTACTGAGCTGAGGACAGGAGAGGGAGTCAGGGAAGAGCTAGACCTACGGATGTAGGAGGGTGGTTTGTGCAATTGTGCAGTGGATTTTTGCTGGTCTATGGAAAGGAGCAGTTGGTGCTTAGTTTGTTTCTTCTTCTTTTTTCAATTCTTTGTCTTTAATTTCTTATGTATTTCTTTCCTCTTCCAATTTTGCATGCATATATCAGGTAATATCAACAACTAATTTTTTTTTTTTTTTTTTGTCTTTTTGAGACAGGGTCTCGCTACGCAGTTGAGGCTGGTCCTGAGCTCACTTTTGTAGCCCAGGCTGGTCTCGAACTCGCACCAATCCTCCTGCCTCAGCCTCCCGAGTGCTGGGATTACAGGCGTGTGCCACCACGCCCAGCTCTATCAACAACTAATTTGAAGACAACACTGCAATACAACAAGTACTGTGAAATTCACATTATTTTGTTTAGTGAAATTCTATATTACTTATAAATTTTCTGTTTTAATACTAATTTTTACTCTCCGTAAAAATTAAAAAGCAACTGCAGAAACTCCATATGCACATGGAAATTCAATACCACCCTCCTGAAAAACAATGGGTCACAGATAAAATTAAAGCAGAAATTTAAAAATATTTACAATCAAACAAAAATGCAGATATAACTTATTGGAACTTGTGGGATTCAAAGAAAGTAGTGTGAAGAGGGAAATTTTAAAGCAGTGAAATCTCACATCAGAAAATCTCACATGCGCATCAGGATCAGCATGAATAAACAATCTAACGCTGCACCCCAAGATCCTAGAAAATGAAAAGCAAGTCAAACCCGAAGGCCGTACGAGGGAGGCCATTGTAAAGATCAGAGCAGAACTTAACACAATCGAGACTAAGGAAACAATGCAAGTAATTAATGAATTGAAAAGTTGGCTCTTTGAAACATAAATAAAATTGATAAACCCCTAGCCAACTTACCTAAAAAAAAGGAAAAAAAAAAAAAAAAGCCTGTCAAATTCATGCAGTAAAGAATGAAAATGATAAAATCACTACAGACACAATAGAAATTCAGAAGATCATCAATACTTGTGTCCAGAATCTTTACTCTCACAGAATGGAAAACACAGAAGAAATGAACAGATTCCTAAATATATAAAAACTACCAAGGTTGAATCAAGAAGATATAAAAACTCTGAATAACCCAATATCAGTGAATGAAATTGAAAATGTAATTAAAAACGTATCAGCAAGGAGCTGGGTGTGGTGGCACATGCCTGTAATCCCGGCATTTAGGAGGCCGAGGAAGGAGGATCCATGTGAGTTTGAACAACTACTTTTTTTTTTTTTTTTTTGGCGGTACCAGGGATTGAACTCAGGACCTTGCACTTGCCAGGCAGGTGCTTATGCCACTGAGGTACATCACCAGCCCCCTTCCATGTGAGTTTGAGACCAGTCTGGGCTACAAAAATGAGCTCATGGCCAGACTGAGCTGCACAGTGAGACCTTGTCTCAAAAAGACAGACAAGGGGCCTGACAGGATGGCTCAGTGATCTAAAGCACCTGCTTAGGAAATCTTAGGCGGCTTCAGGGACCGCGGTTCAATCCCCGGCACCACATGCTGCGCCAGCCCTGCCCTCAGGGCAGGCTGAGCCGGCCATAAAAATAAACAAATAAACAAACAAAAGTTCTGAAACAAGAAAAAAAGACAAACAAAAACAAAAACAAACAAACAAACAAAAAAAACTATCAGCAAAGAAAAGCCCATGTCCTGATGGATTCACAGCTGAATTCCACAAGAAATTTAGAGATGATTTAATGCCAGTATTCCTCAAAACCTTTAATGAAATTGAAAGAGAAGTCATTTTCCCTAACTTATTCTTGGAGGCAAGTATTACTTTGATACTCAAACCAGAGAAAGACCCAATCAGAAAAGAGAACTACAGGCAATCTTCCTAATGAACACGCATGTAAAAACCATCAATAAAATACTAACAGAACAGATTAAAAGATGCAGACACAACTACAAACAGACTCAGGCACCTTATATTTGACAAAGGAACAAAACATGTTCAATGGAAGAAGCACAGGCTCTTTAATAAATGGTGCTGGCAAAACTGGCTCTCCATGCTCAAGACTAAAGTTAGATCCATGTCAATCACCATGCAGTAAATTAGAGTAAAAATGGATTGAATATCTAAATATTAAAATAGAAAACACTAAATCTACTGGGATAGAAAGTAGGCAGAAATATTAAAGATATAGATAGAGTTCATGAATCAAAACCAAACTGCACGGGAGCCACATCAGCAACTGGGACCTCATCTTCTTGAAAAGGTTTTGCATTTGTTATGGTTTATGTCTAGTTGTCCCCCCAAAGCCTCATGCAGTCAGTGGGCGGGGACTTCTATAGATTGAGACTTGACTCATGAGTCACTGGGATTATGTGTTTTAGTACTGATGGGATTATCGGCCTGAGTAGGGCTGGGACTATGGGTGTGGTCTAGGGCGGATATCCTAGGGCAGAGAGCCTGACAGGACTATAAAGAGAGACAGAGAGACAGACTAGAGCTGTTGCTCTGCTGCCCTGTTTGGTTGGCTGCCTCTGTCACCATTTTGTTGCCGTTCCACTGCCATGAACTGGATGCTCTCTGCCGTGTTCCACCAAGTCTTGGGCCAGCCGAATATGGACTGGAACCTCCATGAACTGTGAGCTAAATAAACCTTTCCTTCCTTCATTTTGAGTGTCGGGTATTTGTCCCAGCAACGAGTGAAGAGTAACTAAGACAGCATTTCAAAAGAAATCATCAACAGAGTAAAAAGAAAGCCCACTGATTAGGAAAAACTAGACAACTTCCCTTCAGACAAAGGACATATAAAGAACATCTCTAGAGCATATAAAGAACTGAAAGAAAATCAGCCCCTGCTCACATTTAAAGACTACATCCAAAAATGGCCATCAAGATGAATATAGACTTCTCAGATGAAGAAATACAAATGGCAAGTAAATATGTAAAAAAATGTTAGGTATCATTGGTCATTTGAGAAATGCAAATTAAAACAACACTGGGATTGCAACTCATCCCAGAAAGAATGGCTGTCATCAAGAAGTCAATCCATAGCAAGTGTTGGTGGGGGTGTGGAGTAACAGAGCACTTCCCCATTGTTGGAGGGATTGTAGACTGGTACAACCGTCAGGGAAACCAGTGTGGAGATTCCCAAGAGAACCTAAGACTGGAGGCCCCATTTGACCCAGCTATTCCCCTTCTTGGTATCTTCCCAAAAGAATTAAAAACATTGTACCATAAATATATGTGCATCTATATGTTTAAAAAAAATTTTTTTTTCAATGTATATATTTTGTAGAAGATCTTACTTCACACCTTGGACTCCTGGTGATCCTCCTGTTTTCAGCCTCTCCAGGGCTGAAATAACAGGTGTGTGCCACCATGCTGGGTCTTGGTGGCTTGCTCAGCATGCCTGGGACAGGGCTGGCACAGCATGGGTGCCAGGGATCAAACCCTGATTCCTGCACTTGACTAAGCAGGCACTTAGCCCACTGAGCTATCTCACCAGCCCTCAGTATCCATGATTATAGCAGCAAAATTTGTTGTGGTTAAATCTAGAAAAGAAAACAAATACCCTCCAACCAAGCAATGAGTAAAAAAGATGTGGTATTTTAAAGTTATTTATTTATTTGTTTCATTTATTTATTTATTTGGTTCAGAGTTTCACTATGCAGCTTGGATTCATAGTGATCCACTTGTCTCAGCCTTCCCAGTGCTGGGATTACAGAATGTTTATTTTTATACAAGAAGTGCTACTCAGCTATAAAGAAGGATAAACTGGAGGATCTTATATGTAAATAGATGCAACTAGAGATCTTACTCATAAACGAAATAAATCAGACTCACATGTATAAACAACATATTGTCTTCCTAGTGTAAGAAACTGAAAGAACAAATAACTAAAATGCACGGTAGATATTGTGAAAGGGAAAGAAACTGCTTATAAGGAAAGAACAAGAAAGAAAAAACCCAGAAAGAAGGGCAGAAGGAGAAAAGAAGGGAGGGAAAAGAAATCTATGCTACTGATTTCTTTTTTTATGACTTTTTTATGCGTGTGTGTATTTGGTACAGGGTCTCACTGCGCAGCGAGGACTCATTGTGACCCTCCTGTTTTCAGCCCCGTAGCGCTGGGATTACAAGCCTGTGCCACCACGCCCCCGGTCTCCGTGGCCCGCTCAGCATGCCTGGGGGCGGGGCTGGGGCAGCCTGCGATGCTGGAGATTGAACCCGCTTCCTGCATCTGCGTGAGCAGGCACTTAGTCTGCTGAGCTACCTACTAATTTCTGTTCATTGAAAGGAATGGTTTCTATTTATACTGTTTGATCAATTTTTGCACAGCTATGTTTTATAATCTGAGCAACTACCTTGAAGATAAGAATATGCATATAACCTTTGTTAGTTTCTTGTGATCTTGGTTTGAAATTTTGTATTTGTTAATTGTTTTTTTTTTTTTTTTGGTGGGACTGGGGTTCAAACTCACGACCTTGCACTTGCCCAGCAGGCACTTGTGCCTCGGAGCCATCTCCCCAGCTCCCTTGTTAATTGTTTTTTTCTTTCTTTCTTAAAAAACAGTGTGTAGCTGATGGTTGAATGCATCTCTATTTTCAAGCACAGTCCTGACTCCTAAGTGGAAATTGTTACATTATAATTAAATGACATTACCTAGTTTATAATTTAAGACCTGTAGGATTTTGACACAGAGTAAACGATCATATGACTGATCTGTAAATGTTTTCTTCATTTTTATTTTACACAATTTTTATTGTTATATTCATTAAGTTTGTAAATTATTTATAATGTACAATCTATTATTAACCTCATGCTATGAATTCATTTTAAAAATATTTCTCTAAAATTCACTGTCTACATCTTATATCTTTCACATTTCAATATTCTAAAATTTTTAATATGCTATATTAAAATTGATTTTTAATAAATTTAATGAGAAAAAAGAAAAAAATCCATTGTTCTACCTTGAACTTTGAACAAATTTTCATTGATGTCTGATTTTGTCACATGATGACTTGGTCAGGTAGAACACAGTTTCCCTGAGTAATACAGATTCTCCAAAAAAGTGGTCAGTTCACATGCATGCTCTGCTCTACAAGTGCTTTTCATTGATTCAAACAGAAAACTTCAGGAGCGGCAGAAATGCTTGCATCACGCAGAACATTAAGCCGATACCACACAGAACATTAGCAAGTACAGCTGGGTGTGGCGGCACATACCTGCAATCCCAGCCCTTTGGAGGCTGAGGGAAGAGGCTAACCAAGAGCTTGAGGCCAACCTGAGTTACACAGTTAAACCTTGTCTCAACAAAACATATGTATGTAAAGATTGAAATTTAATAAAAATTAATACCTTGTGCTGCTTAAAAAATTAGGACCTGTAGGCTTTGAATAATTTTTGGAACAATCTGACAACCTCTTGACAGGAAAATCTTAAAAAAATGTATCAGTTAGGAGGTGTCCAGGCTCCCAAAACGATATTTGTTTCGAGGTCCTCCCAACTCCGCCACTTGGCCATTTGGCGGCAGGGCCAGAAATCAATACGGGCCTCTTTGGGCTTCAGAGCATGGGCGGTGAGGCCATTTTTATAGCGGGGCCCACTTCATCTCCACTACCTGCTCACTGGGGGAGCGCCAGGAGCCTGCTTCTTGCCTGACTCTTTCTTTCCTCCTGGAGCTCTGTGGTCCTCTTGAGGATTAAATGAGAGAGTGCGAGTGCCAGCTGAGGGTGGCTGGTGTAAGGCTGCAGCCCCACCGTGCTTCCTGCGCGGTGTTGCTGCAGTTCAGCAATTGTCCCTCTCCTCCAGTCCTTTCACAGCCTCTCCCTTACTCAGCCTCGCTTCCCTGAGACACGCCAGGCATGCAGCGAGTTACTCGCATCGGAGTGCGCAGTTTGGTGGGTGCTGGCATGAACACACCCGTGACAGCGTCATCCCAATCAGGATAATGAACAGATAGCTCCATCACCCTCAAAAGCTTCCTGGGGCCCGTTTATGTTCCATCTCTCTTGCCTTCTTATTGCCCCAAGAAAACACTGAACAGTTTTATTTTACTACAATGACTTGCATTTTCTAGAAATTTTATAAATGGATTCATAACATAGGCATTTGGGTTTTGTCTGGTTTCTTTGACTCAGAATAATTATTTTGAGGTTTAACAATCTTATTTATTATTATTATTATTATTTTCTTGTTTCAGAACCTTTGTTTATTCACTCATTTTTTTATGGCTGGCTCAGCTCGCCCTGAGGGCAGGGCTGGCGCAGCATGTGGTGCTGGGGATCGAACTGTGGTCCCTGAAGCCGCCCAAGCTTTCCCAAGCAGGCGCTTTAGACCACTGAGCCATCCTGCCGGGCCCCAGTCTTATTTATTATTGATTTTGCTTTTTAAAAATATAACCTTAGGGCCGGGCATGGTGGCACATGCCTGTAATCCCAGCATTTGGGAGGATTGATGCAAGTTCAAGACCAGCCTGCGCTACAAAAGTGTGCTCAAAGCCAGCCTGAGCTGCATAGTGAGACCCTATCTCAAAAAGACAGAAAAAGTAAAAAATAAAAATATAACATTGCTGAGCATGGTGGTGCATGCCTATAATTCCTGCAGATAGGAGATGGAGGCAGGAAGATGGTCATGAGTTCGAGGCCAGCCTGTGCTACATAGTGAAATGCTATCACCAAAAAAAAAAAAAAAAAAAAAAAAAAAAGTTTTAAAATGTATATCTGCTTCTTATACAAATAACTTTGGTAGACAGTTATTTCCAAGTGAGAGACACAGGCTGCTGGGTGCTCGCCCAGGGCTCTAGCTGGGGGCCAGAGTCTACCTGTGATTTCTGGCGCACACGTTTGAGCACCTGGTGTTTACATGTGCCAGGAGTACGTAAGAAGGTCCTACAGGCTTCCACATTGCATGTGCCCCGATTCCATCTCCAGAGGCTCGGAGAACTGACGTGTGTTCAAGCAATACTGCTGTTTTCTAAACGTCACCTGGGCAAGGAACGAGTGAGAAGGAGGGGAACTCAGCGAGTGTGCTATAGGGAGGGGTCACGGCCGGACTCAGCATAGCTGGTAGGACATGTTCCGGCCCTCATGTGAACATGGTACAGGTTGAGCACCCCTAAGTCCCAAACCGCAAAACACAATTTCCCCAAATTTGAAACTTCTTGAGCACTTTTAACACAAATGGAAAATTCTACACCTGACTTCCCAATGACTGTTTGCAGTTAAAATGTTGGTGTACTAAACAGGCTCCGTCTCTAAAGATATGCAGAAGATAAATAAGTTTCATGTTTAGATTTGAAGCCATCCTCAAACTATACCATTATGTATCTGCAAAGATTACAAGATGTGACCAAAAAAAATCTGGTCTGCAGCATTTTGTGTCCGAGACGCTGAACCTGTGCCTACTACGTGACTGACCACATGTGAAAACAGGCCTGTTCCTTGGGCTTCTTTCAGGCTTCTGAAAACACAGGGCCCGAGAACCACTGCTGCTGGGCACCAGGAAATACACAAGGGTGGTGCCGTCACCTTCCTGTGCACGGTTTCAGAAAACCACACTCAAGAGGGCGCAGAAATCAATAGCGAAAATGAGACATCGAGTTGCCACAAAGAGCTATTTTCGCTGTTCCAAATTGCTCTGTGTCTCTGAGTAGCTATTTTCAGTGGGCTGCTTCCCTGGCTATATATAGGGATGGCATGGCAATTTAAATGCAAGTAGGAAAGAAAAGAAATCTGAAAATAGGCTGGCGTCCCAGGGGTAAATCTGGGACAATTGAAAAGGCGCCGGGAGTGAGTTCTTTGCCTCAATCTATAGCATCTTCAGATCTCACCCATGGGTTGGAAAGCAAGAGGAAATAAATACCTATCCATGCGGGTGGGGGGGGGGAACTTTTTAGTAAGTGCTCAGGGTTTAAAAATAGTGGTTTAAGAGGCAATGCCTCCCCTGGGTCTCGTGCAGACTGCTTCTCCTCCTGTCCTGTTCCGCTCTCCAGGGACCCTGTTTAGACAGCAGGTGAGGGGAAGCACGGTCTATTTTTAAAGTTTTGGTTTTCTCATCTTTACCAGGGAGAATGTGGACAAATCGCCCCATGGTGAGTTGGTCCAGTGCGTCACTCAGCAATTATTTACTGGTTCTACTGTCCCAAAATATCCTAAGTATGGCCCGTTGGCTCCCTCCCCTTCGCTGACACCTTGTCTGTCCTGCATTTATTTTTTCCCCTTGGCTGGGGGACTTCCTGTTTTTATCCTCGGTTCATCCTGTGCATCCTCTAACCTGCAGTTGGAGCCTTTTAAAAGTGGAGATTGGACAGCACCGCAGCTTGATTAAAGTATAATAAAAAGCCTAAACATTAATAGTGAGCATCTCTGGGGAAGGGGTGAAGGGAGGCGCTGCCTGATTCTTTGTGGTTTTTGAGTTTTATGCAGGGAGCTTGTATTTCTTTCATAATTTATAGAACATTTCAACTGTTCAATTTGGCTCCTGCACTTTAGGAGCTCTTAATCTTGCAGTAGTCTCTGGCAGTAAAAATTCTAGGAACCTCTCTTGTTCATTATGGCTTTGAGGAGCAGAAGCCGTGGTCATCTAATAGAAGTTAGAGAAAGGAACCTTTAGGAAGCGCTGGTAAGCTCTGCCGCCTGAGGATTGCTTGGGAAGCCAGCAGTGGCCAGAGGTTGGGCAGGATGCCATTTGCTGGGGATAGCATCAGGGATTTAAGGTCCAGATGCAGCTCTGTGTCCCGGTGTGACGTCCCACCAGTGACCTGTTCTTAGCCCAACTGCTTAGTCTCCAAGGAGCCTACGCATTACCTACTCTTTTTCATTTCCATTGCTAATTTCTAGCAGATATACCTATCCCTAGTAGCTTGGAATGACCTGTTGGTTTCATGTGCCCAGAAACTGTGGCTAGCAGGCTCTTCTGCGAGGGAAAAAGAATACACAATATCCACGTGAGGTCAAATTTGGTGGCAAAGGTGGACAACAGAGGGCCTCCAGGCAGGTGGCAAAGGAGAAATAATCAGCACAGGCCTTGCCAGCTAATGACCTCAGGCTTCTACCTCAGAAGTCGCTTCCCTTGGGGCTCAGCTCCAGGGGTCTCTGCCTGCCCACCTGCCTGCCTTCCTGCTTGCCTGCTCCACATCCGGCGCATCCCCTTGGGCACAGAGCCACTTCCTGATTCGGCTCATTGCTTGGCCTCTGGGAGAGAAGTCATACTACTGCCCTTTACGCTGTCATTATTCCAACCATGGAATAAACGGAGATGTTGGTTGGTTTGGACAAGTGCTTTGTGGAGCCTACCTTGTTCCCTGTACTCACTTAGACATTTACAAATGGGTTGAACCATGTTTTCATTTTTTTTTTTCTCCCACCTCAAGGCCATACCATTTCTCTTTTTAATATACAGAGTAAGTGCCAATAAATATTTGTTGAATTGATTTTCTTCTTCAAAGATGTGGCAGAAAGACCCTCTTGCCTTATGTGCATAATTCTTTTGTGTGGCTATTGCCGAATTCCTTCTGTATGGATACTCTTGCATGGGCCAATGCGAGGGAAGTCTCAGGGTCGGAGCTAAGCGTGACCTGGTTCAGCAGACACAGCAGTGACCCAAGGCTGAGCCCCATTGGTGGGGCAGAGAGTCTAGAGGCCACAAAAGAGAATACATCCAGGTCCGTGTCGGCAGACAGCAGCCAACCGGGAGCCAGAGATAAGGGTCAAGGTCAATGGCAGAGAATGTAGGAGGTGAGGAAGAGATGAAGCAGCAGAGAGCAAATGGGATGGTGTCATAGCTTCCAGTTCAGTTTGGTGAGTGACCAGGATGGCCCACACACTAGGCTTTGTGTCCCAGTATTGAACAGGTGCCACCTTGGACAGCTTATATGTGGAAATAGAGGCTGAGAAACGTAGTACAGAAAGGAGGCAAATTAGCAAGATTTAGACGTATCTAGTACCCTCACGGAGCTTACAAGTATCCTTCGGCCTTCTTGTTCCTGCATGTCTTGTCAGAGGAATTCAGGATTTCTGACTGAATTTTCAGTGGTGTCTTGGGAGGGGGCACTGGGTCCAAGTCTGTCATGCCGTAGACAAGGTTATGGTTTGTGTCTAGTTGTCCCCCCAAAGCCTCATGCAATCATGAGGTGGGGACTTCTAGAGCTGGAGACTTAACTCATGATCCACTGGGATTATGTGTTTTAGTACTGATTGATGGGGTTACAGGTCTGAGTCCTTCTGGGATTATGGGTGTGGTCTAAGGTGGATAGGCTGAGGCGGAGAGCCTGAATGTAATATAAAGAGAGACAGAGAGACAGACTGGTGCTGTTGCTCTCTGTTGGCCTGGCTGGTCAGTTACCTCTGTCACCATTTGTTGCGGTCCTGCCGCCATGAACTGGATGTTCGATGCCCTGTGCCCTTGGAGCCAGCTGAGTATGAACTGAAACCTCTAGTAACTGTGAGCTAAATAAACCTTTCCTTCCTTCATTTTGAGGGTCAGGTATTTGTCCCAGCAACAGAGAAGAGTAACTAAGACAGACAGGAAGAAGTCTTCATGGCTACAGCCACACATAACTAGTTAAAAAATCAAGTGCCATACAACCAATCAAAGGCTGTTTGAAACGGACATCCTGGCTCACACTGATGCTTCATTTTTTACTCCTGTGGTTTTTATTTTATACTGAAGAAGTGATGTAACTACCTAGGGCATGACAGATGCTGACTCAAAGGCTCTGGTCCATAATAATAATAATAGTCACCACAGCTCAGACCCCTGAATCTTTGCCGCTGTGGCCAGGCTGCTTTGAAAAGGACAACCTGCAGAGCCCAAGATGCGTGAGAAGTGAAGAGCTTCGCGTCTCTCCCACTCTGCAACATTGTCCCACTCTCCCTTGCAAAGCTGGTTTGCCCCTATTCCGTGTGCTTCCTTGCATGGAGCACACTTCCTGCCATTCTTCTGCTTTATGTGGTGTCTGTGACAGAGCCCTGCACCACCTCAGGGGCCTCCCATCCCCCTGCCTGCCTTGTTTGGCCCCAGTCTAGGTGTTATGGTTTATGTCTCGTTGTTCCCCCAAAGCCTCATGGAGTCACTGGGCGGGGACTTCTAGAGTTTGAGACTTGATCCATGATCCCTGGGATTATGAGTTTTAGTACTGATGGGATTATGGTTGGAAGTACTTCTGGGATTATGGGTGTAGCCTAGGGCGGGAGCTAAGGAGGAGAGCA
>PVJA010001849.1:61412-117590 GCA_004027025.1 Myocastor coypus
GAGCTGGTGCTGCTGCTCTGCTGCCCTGTTTGGTTGGCTGCCTCTGCCACCATTTTGCTGCTGTTCTGCCGCCTTGAACTGGATGCTCTCCACCGTGCTCCACTCAGCCTTGGGCCAACCGAATATGGACTGAAACCTCCACAAACTGTGAGCTAAATAAACCTTTCCTTCCTTCATTTTGAGTGTTGGGTATTTGTCCTGGTAACGAGCAAAAAGTAACTAATACACTAGGTAATTGGACATTACTTATAAACACGAGGGACTGATATATGGCCGTGCTCATAGATAACACAAAGCAGTCACACAGCAAAATAATTTTTAAAACAGATTAGAGAATGAGTAAAATGGGCCTTGTGTAGGGATTTCAAAGGAGACTAGCAATGAGAAATTCTACAACAGATGGGTCCATTGTTGAGTTTGCCCCTTCATGAGGAGGCAGAGAAGGAAGGAAGAGCTCTGAGTCCTAACAAGGATTCAGCAGCCAGGGATGTGCTCAGACATGGAGGAGGAGAATTCTTTGCTACCTCATTTCGCAGATCTCCCAACACCCTGGCCTCCCCCAGTGCTGGGGGATGCCTCATTCTGCAGGTCTCCACAGCCCCCATGGCCCAGTGCGATTGCTCCCGCATAGCTGTGCTGCTGACCTCGCTGCAAGGGGCTCCTCACCGGTACCCAGCCTCATCCTTCCACCAAGTCCTGGCTGTTAACTGAGTGCCGGTACCTTTCCCAGATGTCTCTTTCGCATGTCCCGGTGTGGAAACCAGACCCTGCTCTGTGATGGAGTCTGCTGATGCTGACCCATGTTTTTCTGCCTCCCCACTGCAAGGCAGGGTCCTCTGGACCAGGCTGATGATGACAGCGAGATGCAAGCTGTGTCTTCCAAACCACAAAGGCAGCCCATAAACATCTGAGTGCACCCATATGTTTCAAAACTGGCCAGCGACGCTGCTAGAGGCTGAGAGGGGCTGGGAAATGGCATCAGCAATCTCATGCCTTTGAACCATGCAGACCTGTGGCCAGAGCTCTCTCAGGGGCTGCGAGTCCCCACACACTCAGTAGCTGTGTTGCTGCTAAAATAAGCTTCTGCTTTCTCAGCGTGCAAAATGGGTTTAATAATCAAAATAGTATCCCTACTATTTTATAAGATTTCTGTGTGGATCAGAGGAAAAAAAGCCTTATGAAAGCCATTTTGAAAACTATAGATTGTTAGTTCCATAATTAGCCGGTACCTTGCCCAGTGACTGCTCACTGGACTCTAGAATGTAGCTTGACTGTGAAAGACAGTGCTATTATCTGCTGGCACTTCTTACTTGGCATTCTTATTTCTGCGCCTGTGTACTATGTATCTTTCCTATTAGGCTACCGACTCCGTGTGGTCAGGAATCTGTCCATGTTACTCAGGACTGTATCCTTCGTGAATCCAGGGGGCTTGGCCCAGGGATAACACCTGCTACGTCATTTCCAAGGGGGATGGATAGCAGCTTTATGACTCAGAAGGAAACGTAGGGAACAGTTAATACAGACTTAAATTCAGTAAATACAAGCTTATTTAACTAGAATTAACTGCTGGTGTACAAATGAAATGTACCTCAGAACATGATCAGATCATCCTGAGGATTAAAGTAGAGAAAGAAACACAAGCCTTGAAGAATAGACAGGCGATCTGTGATTTTTTTAAAAAAAAATATTTTATTTTTATTTTTTTGGAAGGGGGATTGAACTCAGGACCTTGTGTTTGCCGGGCAGGTGTTTCTGCCACTGAGCTATATATCCTGACCCTGAAATCTGTGAATTTCAGTAGGAAAAAAATTTGTTTTCTAGGTCTCCTAGAGGGCTGATGTCACCTACAGAGGGGTATGGTTTGTGTCAATCCAAGATTTTCCAAAATAGAAGGGGCCCACTCAGGAGGCAGTGAGCGCTTTGACAGAGGTGGGGCGAATTTGAGGCGGATGGATTGAGATACTGGAACCTTAGACAAGATATAACGTGGCCACTATGGTCGCATGTAATCGTAACTTGCGTAGCTCAAGAGGCAAAGTCGCAGCCAACAAACAAATAAGAAAGGGGAAGGAGAGGGCAGATTTGGAGCCATTTCTTCTGCCTTGAGAGTCCTTGCCATGTCGGCCCTCAGGGAACCTCAGGCACAGCTCACCCACGGCTCAGGATGGGTTACGGTCCATGTACTCCCTCTCCAGCCAGCTCTCTACCCCAGCGTGGTGTGAGTCCCGCCCTCTGCTCATTACCCGGTCCTCGGCCAGGTGTTTCCCCTCAGTATAAGGAAGACAACCGTCTACTTCACGCTGAGCTGGTTCTGAGGGGCTTTTCATACATCCCGTCCGCCTGCCCTCGCGGACTAGGAATTGGTAGCCTGGGGCTCGGCGCTGGCTGTTTGTCCCCTGTGCGTTCGTTGAAACCTTACCTTAGCGTCACTACACTTGGAGAGGAGGCCTCTGAGGAAGTAATTCAGGTTCAAGGAGGTCATGAGCTGGGGCTCTGACTGCTGCCATTAGTGCCCTTGTAAGAAGAGAAACAGATGTTCCTCCCGCCCCAGAGTGCACTCAGGAGAGGCCATGAGAGGACACAAATGAAGGGAGCCATCTGCAGGCGGGACAGAGCACTCATGGGGGCAGAAGGGAGCAGCGCCGCGGCCCTCCAGCCTTGCAGGCGTGAGAAGCGAACGTGTGCTGACTGAGTCAGGGGGCAGGCACGACTCGCGCATCCGCTCTGTTGCTGAAGGGTCTTGGACTCAGTACTTTGTTCCCCTTGGAGCCTCAGCGTAGTGTTCAGTCAGATGAGAATCTCAACACGTCTTGCCCAGGCCCGTGTGAGAACTGAGGGAGAACGGTACGGCGTCTGGGCACAGCAGACTTGTAAGAAATGTTAGATTATAGGGAGACTCGCTGCTCTTGAGATGTCCTGCTCCGTCAGGGCTGTCTCCTCTGGATGTGGACTCTGAAGTTCCCGCTTGTTGATCGATTGCTTTCTGAGGTGGTAGCTAAGGGCTCATCTCCTAGCAGCGCCAGCATCTCCGGCGGGCGGGCGTCTGGAGTTCACAGCTGAAAGCTCTTCCTGCATTCTTTTCTACAGAATTTTGGGATCATGGCGGGTGAACTAGTGAGTCTGCTGTACATTTAAGTCCTCCCGCCCTTCAGACACAGGTGACAATTCCAGATGTAAAATCCCAAGCAATGTCAGGTGCCCTGGGGCCCTAATTCACACTCTTGGAAGGGCGGCTGGAGGTACCCCGTGGAGGAGCCAACCTGCAGGTAGCCCGCTGTGCGTTTCTGGCTTGTTGGATCACATCAGAGGCAGGAGAGATTTACAGCTGATTTAAAAACATCCCAAATGGCAATGTCAATTCCAGACAAACAGCAGGAGTGGGGACTTGGAGCCAAATTACAGGCCCAGCTTCTGAAAAGCGGCTGCCCTCGGCGCTCGCCTTGGCCGCTTCTCAGCATGCCGCCTTGCCGCGTGCGCACATCTGGACTCGCAAGGAGCAGCAGGAACTATACATTTGTCTCTCGCTGCTGACAGAGAGCCCCCTGGGGACCCCGTGGGTTGGACCAACACACATCTTTCCTGCACACTGACCTCGAACAAGCCCTCATTCTCCAGGATGCCAGGAGGAAGAGCTTCCAAGTCTGCAAGCTGCTGTCAGCGAGGAATCCAGGCATCCCTGCCTCATGCGGAGAGGAGACACTTAGACTTATCACTGGCTGGGCTGAGCTTAGCTGAGAGGGCAGTGGGAAATGTGATTAACATGTAACTGTAAAATGTTGCCTCCGTAAAACGAAAATAGAAAAGTTATGAGCACGTAATGGCAGCCTGAACGGCCCCATCAAGCCACTTCCGAGAGCCCGGTCTCACCGAGCAGTCGTCATCTTGCTCCACCCCCGTAAAACATTTCAGAATGAGTGACGTGCTGGTAGCAGGCAGACTGATTTCCTCAGAGATCCCCACTGCACTCAGCTTGCCAGAGTCTCACACGTTATGCAGTTGACTTTAAAAACATGGTGAGTCCTGCGTGGAGGAGGCTGGGATTTGCGGAACCCCTCAACAGCAGGGTTTTGGTTAGGTGCTCCAATTAATTTACATCCAAGGTAAACAAACCATGCTGTGAAGAAAAGACAGAAAAGGAACCATACTGGAGATATTCCTAGGATACACAGGATCATCTCACGAATATTCTGAGTAGATTTTCTGATTGAAAGAAATTGTTGAAGAACAGAGAATACAACCACTCAGAGAGCTGAGGTCCCCTGCAGGCAGGGAACTCACACCAGGAAAGAGACTCACTAAGTGGCAACTCACTAAGGATTTGGATTTCCAGAAGGCAGAGTTCCCTTGTGATTATTCTTACCAAAGATGGACAGTTACAGCCTGGGAACAGGGCAGTAGAACTCCTTAAATCTATCCTGTAAATCCATAAACCTGTCAACGATGAGTTAAAACAAGTTGCGTTTTTCACTGTTTAGGAGAATCATTCTTTGGCTCCAACATGCTGAAAGAATTGCTCACAGTTCATGGCTCTCTCTCAGGCTGGGCTGGCTAGAGTTAGAAGGCATGAGACTCAACACCTAGCTCACTATCTTGGAAGCAAATTGTGCTGCAAGTGGAAAGTCCTTCTGCAGAATGGGGCAGTTGAGGTAGGAATTGAGACAGACTCCAAAGCATCTGTTCCCACAGTATCACTACTGAGGTGTAGGGAAGAGACCAAAATGTGCAGGAGCGATCCTGAGCCTTAGCCCCTTTCCACAGTGCTTTCCAGGTGCTTCTGTGCTCTCCTCAGGGCTTTGTGATGGCATAGCCATCCCACAGCTACTGCCACATGGCTCTCAGGGCTCCTCCTCCTGCCTAGGTCCTTTTCTCTATTATCTCCCTGAATCTCCTCTTTGCTATCCTGGATTGGCCTTATTTGATCTGGTTTTTATCAAATTAATTCTCTTGGTTAGGGTTGATACTCCTGTTGTCTTCTTACACTATGGTATTCTTCTGTTATTTACCGCAAACCACTTTCTACACTGAAGGGTTGTCAACAGGAACCAAAAGAGTCTCCAGGCTCATCGGTAAAGTTAGGTAAAACAGATGTAAGAATGATGTTCTCTTAAATATGTTCAGCTCAGCTCAGGGCCAATAGATCTAGATAAAGGACCCTACAATCGGATTTACACCCTGGAGCAGTGCAGTGTACCTAACTATGTGCTGGGGACACCAAGATTCCAGCCTGAGTCCTCTGTGATTTACTAACAGTAAGACCTGGGTAAGAAATGTGATAGTCTTGAGCTTCTTCTGTGACAGGAAGAAATTTCTAGACCCAATTTGGTAGGATATTGTATTGGTTAGGGTCCTCTAAAGGAACAGAAGCAATAGAAAAAACTAGTAGTTTCTCAGTCTAAGGAGCTGGAAGTCACAGAACAACACAGATCAAGAACACAGCACTGGTCTGAATTGGAAGGCTGGGAAGCTTCCTGCAGAGCTGACGGCCTCAGTCTGCACTGAAAGTCTGAGGAAGCAGAGTCTGGTATCCAGGGGTGATGATATACCTATTCAAACAATGGAGCTTTTCAAATGCAAGCTGGCTTTCACTCTCATTCCACCCAGCTACAAGCCTGTTGCTGAATGCTACCCACGATCACGATCATGTAGTTCTTCCTTCTCAGGCCAGTCATCCTTAGAAACACAATGCAGACAGACTGAGAAGTGTACTTTACGAGGTTTTTCTTAGACAAGTCAAGTTAACATATCATAATTTTTTTTTTTTTTTTGAGACAGGGTCTTGCTACGCAATTCAGGCTGGCCTTGAGCTCACTTTTGTAGCCCAGGCTAGTCTCGAACTCACATTGATCCTCCTGCCTCAGCCTCCTGAGTGCTGGGATTACACGTGTGTGCCACCAGGCCCGGCTCAACACATCATAATTAACAGCCAGTGGTGATGCAAGAAGTAAATTAAATCGGCTTAATATGTACCCAGGACACTATTAGAATTTGGTAAAAAGAGTAGTTATGTTCTTTGTAGCAATGGGATAGTTCCGTATCTCATTTACTGTGGTGGTTAGATGGACCTACATGTGAGGAAACGATATGCAATTATATACCACACATGCTGACACCGTACCACTATCCTCATTCTGATTTGCTACTAAAATTGAATTGGCTTTTAAGGAGTCTCCACACTGATTTCCATAATGGTTGCACCGTTCTGTATTCCCACCAGCAGTGGAGAAGGGTTCCTTTCCCCCTCACAGCCTCTCCAACATTTGTTGTTGATTGATTTCTTTATGAGAGCCATTCTTTCTGGGATGAGATGGTATCTCAGTGTTATTTTAATTTGTATTTCACAGATAGCTACGGAAGTGGAGCATTTTTTCATGTATTTATGCACCTCTAGCATTTCTTCCTCTGAGAAGTGTGTGTTCATCTTGGCTGCTCATTTCTGGATTGGGTCTTTAAATTTTGGGGTCCTAATGGTTTTTATTTCTTTGTAAATTCTAGATAGAAGACCTTTGTCTGAGTACTTATTAGTTAAAATCTTTGCTAAATTTGTGGGTTGGCTTTTCACTCTGTTGTTCATTTCTTTTGAGGTGAATGATCTTCTTAGCCAGAGGAGGTCCTAGTTGTTGATTCTTTCAACAGTTAAATGTGCATTTTCATTTTTGTCCATGAATTCTTTGCCTACCCCAATGTCTTCAAGATTTTTCCAACATTTTTGCAAAATTTGTGGGTTGTCTTTTCACTCTGTTGGTCATTTCTTTTGACATGCAAAGCTTCTCAACAAGAGGAAGTCCCAGTTGTTAATTCTTTCAAGTGTTACATTTGCATTTTGATTTTTGCACATGAACTGTTTGCCCACCCCAATGTCTTCAAGATTTCCTGCTACTTTCTCTTCCAGGAGATTTAGTGTTTCTGTTTAATATTTAGGTCTTTAATTCATTTTTACTTTAGTTTAGTGTATGGTGATATACCTGTGTCAAGTTGTAGTCTTTGGAATTTACAGATCCAGTTTTTCCAGCACCATTTGTTAAAGAGGCTGTCTTTCTTCCAGTAAACATATTCATCCCCTTTGCCAAAGATAAGGTGGCTGAGTGTGTTTGTATTTGCTTCTACATCTTCTAATCTATTCCATTGATCCTCAGGTTTATTTTTTGCCAATACCATGCTGATTTTTATCACAGTAGCTTTGTAGTATAATTTTAAGTCAGGAATTGTAATGCTTCCTACCTTTTGTTTGTTTCTAAGGATTGTCTTTGCTATTCTAGGTCTTTTCTGGATCCAAATAAGTTCTGGAATGATTTCTCTGCATCTGTGAGGTAGGGACATAAAATTTAGAATATCAATGATTGATGGAAGATACCTATTCCATGTTATGTCTAAGGCATTTGATATTCGAAAAGATAGTGATGTTAAGCTCAAGTGCTGATGTTATAGGGAAAATATGAAGCTTCTCTTCTGGAAGGTTAACAACCTAAGTTGGCAAAACAAAAAAATTAGAGAAAAAGAAGGGCTAAAAGGATAGCTAATATTTTGGCCCTAGCTCTTCTAGGTCAGTGAGGACTCAAGACCTAAGAGAACCTGCACTGTAATATCCTATAACTCAGTGATGTCCCAAATTTTCTGCTCAAGGAGATTATAGGACCCCAGAAGAAAAGGATCAATGAGGTATAATGTGCCTAAGGAGAGTCATCTAGAAAGGAAACATTCTCTCAGGCTTTCACAGAGAGCAAATTGGTCAAGCAATGGCTATGACTCATCCAGAGGGCTGACACAGACGAAAGATTTTCAAATTGCTGTACATGGCTCCAGGGTAAATCCCAAGGGGATTTAACCGACCTTGTCAGATACAAAAGTTACATTTTTTGTTACATAGGTCTTGCTTTATCTTGGTCTTAAGCATCCAGCAGAAAAGTCTAACCATGAGGTACAAAAAGTAAAGCCATATTAATATGCTGAGCTGTAAAAGGTTCAAGTCAACAGCTCCTGACATGGTTAGTTCTGCTAATAACCCACTATTATTATGGACTACTGGACTATGGATACAGCTACTTTTGCTTAGTTCAATGGGAAGAACGATTTGCATGTATAGTTTTTAGAAAAGATATCATGTCTTCATCTTGTACTCTGAACAATATGAAGACAATATACAATGTATTAATTATGATAACTATCCTACTACTCTGTTGTGAAACTGTCTCATTGCTATTTCTTTTTCATTAAAATTAATAAAAAATAAATAAAAAACAAAACTGTATTGGTAACCTTTGAGTGAGGGATACAGGAGACATCTTTGTCTCATCTTTGAAATGCCTTGCTCGTCTTCTCTTATCATCTTCCATAATGAATATTATGGAGCCCAGGAACTTGGGCTAGGGGAGGGCAGATACCATCCCTTGGTTTCTGGAGGGGCTGACACCGGTGAGCAAGGTTCTTGCCTTTCAGTTCTTCTGAGTGTGTAGAGAAATAGGCCCTCTTGCACACAGGGGTGTGAATACACGGGGCGTGTTTGGGGAATTTGGTTGGACAAATCCACACATGGTTACAATGAGGTCTTCTCCGGGGGACACTATGCCTAAATTCTCTCTGGTCCTTTTCAGGTGACAGCTGCTGGGATGACAGGGGCAGCGCTTCTATAATGCAGGCATCTATTTTGTACTTCTGCAATACCTCTCACCAGTGGGGAACCTGAGGAGGCTTTGAATTTGTTTCCCACCTCAGAAATAGAGGTGGTAGCAATGAGCTCTCCTTGCTGCCGTTGTTGCGGTGGAGGAGACTTTGAGAATTCCTCACAAATTTGTTTTTAATATAGTGATGGGGTAGGTGAAGGGGCAGAGGTTTGGAGTCTGAAAGGAACAGGACTTTTTTCCTGAGAAAATGAAGGGTAAAAAGGGCCAGGCTTCTATATCCCATAATGCTAAAGATGTCCAGAACTGCTGCACAGGAGCTGAGGACACAGGAGGGAAATTACCTTCCTGTGAAGGGGCCCACAGGATGAGCTCTAGACGTAATGGATCCAGGAGACGCAGCCCATGCCGTGAAAGTATTCAAGAGCAGAGGAAGAAAACCGCAAGTGGCTTAGCAGGGGTATGAATGGTTAGAGGGGGCATGGGAGAATGAGTCCAGAGAAGTAAATTCTGCAGATGAGGAGACAAATCAGGTCCCCCTGCAAGTCCGTCATTCGCCAGTGAAGGGCAGGAGGATGTCACGCAGAACCAGAGAGACTAAACACGGAAGGCAAAACGCAGTCACTAGGTGGGAAGGAAAGGCTAGGGAGAACGCTGTCCTGCTCTGTCATCAGATGCGGTGTGATCTAAAGTGCCACAGGTAGAAGGGGAGACTGGGGCATTTCAGAAGCTAACACACTATCCAGGTTCACAGAATCCCTGGAGGGAAGGCACCACTTCCAAAAGGGTTTTCTGTTAGCTGTTGCTTATGCCAGAGAGGAATAAAGCTGGAATGGGAGCAAATCCTGGCCAAGCCCCAGTGGTGGGCGAGACTCCACACTGCCGCAGAAATGGGAGCTCCCTCCCTGCAAGCTGTAGTTCCCTCATGCATAATATATCTGCAGGGTTTTTGTTTTATGCCAAGTCAGGCAGAGGTGCCACGTCACTGTTGGCAGTGAGAGCTGATCCAAGGCCCAAGCACGTTGCCCGAAGCCAGCTCCGGCCTCGGCTCCATAAGGAGGCAGCACAGGTGAGACGCGGCAGTTGCACCAAGCTTTGGGCTTCTCAGCAAGTCAGACCTGGCTTCTGAGTCTAAGACCTTCACCAGCCGGCCACGCCCCTTGTGGACAGGGGGCTCGTCTATGCCAAGTGTACTTAGTGGGTCTCAGTGCTGCCAGTTGTAAAGAGAGTGCTGCCTCCTTCAGAGAGGATGACAGTGAAGTCACCCGAGAGCAGGCAAAGTGCCCAGAGTCAGACCCAGGATGCCCTCCACAGATGTGTCTTTCCCAGCGCATGAAAGGCGAGGAAGGTGCCTGAGTGGGAAACCAAGATGAGTTTGCGGCTGCCGACTGTCCTTGCTGTTCTCGTGTAGATGTCAAAGCAAACTGAGGAAAACTCCTCAGCCCCCTTCCTGCTTCTATCATCTTGTCAAGCCCAAGGGCGGCTTTTAAGAAACAGGAAAGGACGAGCCCTTTAAAGAGGCGATCAAGTGCCACGCAAATGCTGACGTGGGTGGCCACAGGACTTAGAAGCCCCTTCGGGCCACCCTGGGCCATGCCTGTTCCTGACCCAGCCTGCACCCTCTCCTCTGGGGCCTGCTGGCTTCCTCCCTTACAGGAGCCCTCCTGTCAGCCATTGACTTCCTGTTTCCCCACCTTTCCTGGCCAGAGCCTTCCCTTTCTGAGCTCTTCACCCTCAGCTGGATTCTGCAGCCTCAGGACCTTGGGTGTTAGGTGTCTCCCAGATCCTGAGAGCCCTCTCTGTCCTTCAGGCAGTGAGGGCTGGGTTAATTCACACCGGGGCCTGAGTGAGGAGGTCTCATCTGGAAATGTGTTTGCATAGAAGCCAGGCAACCTCTGTGTGTGTGTGTGTGTGTGTGTGTGTGCGTGTGCATGTGTGTGCATGCAGGTCAGCACACTTGTTCAGTGTGACTGCCACTTGCCAACAAAGATGTCCCCACATATACCCACAGACACATTCTCAGGGGCTGCCAGGGGAAAAATAAAATACCATATGTGGGAGTCAGAGTGCTCCCATCTTGGTAATTTCCAGTTTTTAGCTGAGGTTGGGACAGAGTCCCTGTGGGCTAAAGCTGTGAAGGCCACTGGCCTGGCGGGGGCTTCACTGCGGCTCTTTGCACCCCCAGGTACAGACTTCCTCTGACAAATGGCCTGGCTGTGATGAGCTGAGCATTTTGTTCCCTGTGCTGACATTTTGGTAATATTGGTATTTGAGCTGTGTGATCCCATTAGTTCCTCTCTGACCCCGGGGCTTTATATTTTCCATTGAATTCATTTTAACCAACATTTATTTGACTATATATAAAGTTCTGTGCTCAGCACGGAAGACAGAAAATTCGCCTTGCAGAACTTGCAGATTGAGTGGAGCAAACCTGTGAGCAGAGCCTTCAGAGCAGATGGGATGCTCCAAGCCAGAGCAAGCAGTGCCCTGGAGGGCGGTGGGGTGGAGAGGACCCAGTCCTCAGGGCGGAGGCCACTCCGTGACGCGCTACTGGCTGAGGAGAGCTACCGGAAGACGGTGAGGTTAGATGCGACCTCGGAAAAGGCTCCAAACAAGGGGACCCTTGTGAGCAGAAGCGTGAGGAGCAGGTGTGGGGGCTGGGGTGGTGGTTGGCGAAAGACATTAGCTCATGACTGAACCTAAAACTGGAAGGATGGCGCGGGCCTCTTCCGGCACCACTTCTGCGCCAACAGCTGACTGCGCATGGCATGTTCCTGAGATGTGGTGTCACCACTTGTCCACGCTCTTCTCCAACACATGGGCTCAGGCAGTCCTTCTGCCTCAGCCTCCGAGTAGTCCGCACCACAGATGTGGGCCACTATTCCCGTGGGCTGTGCATAAATTTCTACAGAAGAGAAGCTATTTTGTGAAGCAAAACGCATGAGATCCAGAGCCAGCACTGCTGGTTTTTTTTTTTTTTTTTTAACTTTTTTTTTTTTTTTTTTTACAGTATTTCCAACTCACAATAGATTTATTTGGAAATATCTTCACTGTAAGTACATATCTATAATATACTTGTATGATATATGAATATTTAATAATTTTTTTTCCAAAGCCAGGCGTGGTGGCTCACACCTGTAATCCCAGCACTTGGGAGGCTGAGGCAGGAGGATTGGTGGGAGTTCGAGTCCAGCCTGGGCTACAAAAGTGAGCTCAGGACCAGCCTCAACTGCATAGCAAGACTCTGTCTCAAAAAGGCAAAAAAAAAAAAAAAAAATAATAATAATAATAAAATAAAATAAAATATTTTTTTCCATGGGTCTGGTTTTTTATTGCTAGTACCACGCTGATTTTACCATAATAATTTTATAGTACAATTTCAAGTCAGGGATTGTGATTTTCCCTGCCTTGCATTTGTTCCCCAAATTTGTTTTTTTTATTTTTTATTTCTTTTCTTAACAGCATATCAAGTTCTTTTCATTAGTATATGAAAAGATAACACTCTAATTCAATAAGACAAAAACACAGCTTAAAAATGAGCAAAATATCTCAGCAGACCACTTCACAAAAAAGAGACAAATGGTCAAGAGGCAGGTGGAGAGCGCCTACCACCAGCAGCTACCAGGGGTGCAATCTGAGCTCGCTCAGGAAGACAGTGGCAGGGTGTATAAATGCCTAAGCCTCTTAGCATCACTGCTGATTTAGGAAATGGGAAGTCATAGTTTTTTTTCATTTAACAATATTGATAATATTTTCCAAACATGCCGAAAGTGGGACTACACACCATCTGATAGACTTGGCGGGCTACCTGCAACGGTGTTCGTGGAGGCCGGTCTTTCTCATGCCGGGGCTTGTTTCCCTCTTTCTTTCATCTGTGGATTAATTTCATGACAATCTCAGATGTCATCTGATTTCAATTGGAAGTATTCTGTAGGTTTTTAAATAAGCAATGAATGTTTTGAAAAAAGCATAGCCATGCTTATCATTAAGTCATCTAAAATGTTTAATCCCATTTCTTTAAGATTACCAAATGTCTGTGCCCCGCTCCATGGGACCTGCCCGCAGCCCAGCACCCTGACTGGCCTGAAGCCTGAGAATGAGCCTGGTGAGGACTCCAGGATGCACCCCGGTGACCGTGGCATCGGCTCCGGAGGGAGAGCATTCGCAAGGACAGCAGGTCCTTTCACCGCCTTTGGATGCTGATGCTTCTGGAAGCACCTCGGATGCCCAGGACTTCCCAACCCTGCTGCTCATCATTTGCAGTCCTCTTATGATCACTTCAGCACTGGGGTTGCCAAGCAACTGTCGGCCCTCTGTGACTCAATAATCCTCCTAGAAGAGGTCTGAGGACCAAGCAAGTGGCTTCATGAGATTTGTGCACTGTCTGCTCATTACACGTAGCAGTTAGTCTACTGATAAGAAGGACTATCTGCCTACCTCAGGGAGCTGGATGCACTGGAGCACATGTTCCCAGGAGTACATGTGCCCTTCTGATGCCCTTCCCACGTAGGACTCCGTTCTGGTGTCACATGTTGACAAGGTCCTGGCTCTGTGGTACTGCTCATGGAAGCCCATTTGTGATGCAACGTGGAAGGCTCACAGCACAGCTTGATTCATGGGATGTGTTCATGAAATCTCATCTGAGCTTCCACAGCCATAAGATGTTCCTGATGTCTCTCCCATGACTTCTGTTCTTCACTGCCATAGACTCTCTCACTGCTTGAACTGTGACGTACAACTGTAAGTTGTGGAGAAACACAAAGTGTACGTAAGGTTCCAAAGTCTCAATACTGTTTAAATGTAAGCCTGTGAATGTGGGAAACACCAAAGGCAAGATGATACCATTTCTTTACCTACCGGGACTTGATTTTGATTCTCAGTATATTTTTGTTAATTCAGCCTTAAAGCTATAGATTTTGGAATCATTTCCCACAGATCTTTCTTGAATCCAGGTCTGTCTGTCTGTCACTCTATCAACTCTCATCATCTATGCCTGTCTGTCTGTCTGCCTGTCCATCTACCTGCCCACCCGCCTACCCGCCCACCTGTCTGTCCGTCTATCCATCCGTCCATCCATCCATCCACCCATCCATCCATCCATCCATCCATCCATCCACCCACCCACCCACACATCTATCTATCTATCTATCTATCTATCTATCTATCCATCTATCTCTCTATCTATCTATCTATGTATCCATCTATCCCTCTATCTATCTATCTATCTCTGTATCTATCCATCCATCCATCCATCCATCCATCCATCCATCCATCTATCTATCTCTCCATCTCACATGCGTCCTGTACTCATGTATCCACTCTCCGTGTCTTACGTATCATTCTCTATGTGCACCCTGCCCCCTCTGTGTAATGCAGTCCTCCAAGGTTTCACCCCAGGGCGTTGCCATGGAGCAGTCTTGATCTCTCTCCTTTCAACTTGCACTGTCTTGCAGTCTAGCTTTCACATCTCTTCCCCTCTCCGTTTCCTACATTGTCGCTTTCATTTTGTTCTCTGACTTCCTGTGTGGGCTCTAGAGTAGCTCTCAGGAGCAGCTGTAATAAAGAATAGAGCCTTAGACTCTTTACAGGTAAGATAAAGATTAAAAAACAAAGATCACCAAATGTCCAATTAAGTGTTAATAGTCTCTGTTTTGTTAAAGAAACCTGGTCATTTGTCCCATAAAGTCTGGGTTTTGTGGGATGCCTGTGCATGGTGCTGTTTAACATGTACCTCTGCGTGCTTACTATAAACTAGGAGTTTGGGCTATCAGTGTCTCCTGATTTAGGTTTGAGATTCTGTCTGTCTGTCTGTCTGTCTGTCTCTGTCTCTGTCTCTGTCTCTCTGTCTCTGTCTCTCTCTCTCTCTCTCATTCATTCTTCTGTTTAAATATATTAGTACTGGGTCTACAGGGTTTCACTGCACAGATCGGACTCATTCTGATCCTTCTATTTTCAGCCTTGCAAGAGCTAGGATTACAGGCGCGTGCCTCCAAGCCCAGGCTCAATCACCATCTCAGCTCGCTCTGGCTGACGGGGGGTGGGACCCACACAGCACAGAGGCTCCTAATGTTTCCTTGTCTCCGTTGATTGCCAGGAGAGCGGGCTGAAGCTGGGAAAAGGAGTCTACCAGAAGCTGGACAGGGTGTCCAAGGAGAGACAGGAAGACTTGGAGCCGGAAGGCTGGTAAGCTGTCCAGCTTCCGGCCTCAGTAGTTGGCCAAATGGAAAGAACAAAGCATGACCCTGTGACAGAGGCGGTGGGCTTGTGTCTGCAGAAGGCCCGCAGGCGCTGCAGGCATCTCCGTGACTCTAGAGCTTGTGCTTGTGCAAATGGATCCTCAGGATCTTTCTGCTTTTTCTATGTGTGCCCAGCACTTCGCTAGGTGAGCTGGGTTTCCAGCATGTTGTCCCTCCCGAAAAGAAAACATCTGGTGGTCAGGAAGGACGGAAGTGATTACAGCCGAGAGAGAATCCTGCCTGCTGTGATTTCGCGTGTGGGTTTTAAAGGAGAAAAGCAGTAGTTATTTATTTATTTTTTAATGGCAGAAGCTTAAACAGGAAAATAGTACCAGGTTACAAAATTTACCCTTTTTAGAAGGTATAAGGAACTGAATATTTGAAAATGATTTCAACTTTTTTAAACACAAGATATATTCACCTCATTTCTTTGCTCTTCAGCCAGCCTCTGAGTCTCCATGAAATTAATGAGTGGGGGATTAGCTCTTATTGGAATAGGCATGCATAAAAGCATCTGGTAATGTAATTTTTGAATGTGTAAGTCGGTTTATTTTCTGGTAGTCCTGAGTCATAAAATTAGCCATTATTCTTAGAAAGCATTTTGATTTGAAGATGTAATAAAATCATGTTTGATGCTGTGAAACATTTAAAAGTACTTTCAAAGGCACATAATATATTTTGGAGGACTATTAAGATCCCTAGCCATTAAAAATAAACTCTAAGATGCAAATAAAAATAACTTGCCTCAGGGAGGTTCTGTGTTGACCAGAATGGCAGCTGACAGGCACAGCCCCTGCTGGGCCTTTTCGCCGTCATGGTAGCCACAGCCCAAATCATGCCGCTGCATCTGATGCACACTAAGGCGAGCGACTCTTGTGCTTGTTCCTGCGTATTTGAGGAAACTGACTGAGAGGATGACCAAGCTGCTGTGGCTGTAGAACAGAGGGCAAAGGGAGGCCAAGGCCTCGTATGCATATCCTAGAGACTACTTCCCTGGGAAGAGACTACTTCCCATGGGCTGATGAGCCAGGGTTGTTAACCTGACTGCCACTTCCTGGCCGGGTGACTTTGATTGGGCTGAGTCTTTGCTTAGAGACGTTAGAGCTGACATTTAGCTGTCCCCCAAAACCTTGTATGCTCATAGGTGGCGCTTTTGCAAGGCAATGGAATCACGTTGGCATTATAGCTAAATATATTAGGCAGTGGGCCTGGTCAGACTGGGGGGTCCCTGGAGGTGTGACCTGGTAGGACGCAGTGTTTGCCACCCCACCTCCTGGCTCTGCGGTCTCTGCTTCCTGCCTGTCATGGACTGCACGCCGGCCCATTGCCATGCTGTTTTTCTGTGTCAGAACACAGACTGAAACTTCTGTGCTGTCCCTGGAACCTCTCCTTTAAATCTCAGGTGTTGGGTATTTGGCCCCAGGGATGAGGACAGTGATTCAGTAGAGTCTGCGTTAATTCTTCCTGGGAGCCGATTAGGCCAGCTGGGTTGGAGGACGTATCATGGAGGAGGGAAGTTGTCCCTGGGTCACGTGGTTATGTGCTTTCCTGAGGGGATTAAAAGTACAGAAAGCCTGAGAGGAGCGTATTCCAAAGGGAGACATGTCACCCACGATGGGCACACACACCTAGGTTCTGAAGACTCCAGGCCACCAATGTCACCATCCACAGAGATGGATGCTACGGAGACAATCTAAGGACAAAGTGATCATTCTCTGACCACTTGGGTAGCAGAAAGCAAAGGTTTTGCTGAGAAAAAAGATCCCTGGTATAGTCAGAGAGAAATAGCACCTTTCACCTGATGCTTGCAGTGCCAGAACTTTTAGGTAAACTGAGACACTGGGAGGCTTAAGGAATACATGAAAGTCACAAAAGCGTGTCCCTGGAGTCTTGGAGCTGCTGTTCTTATCCACGTGGCAAGCCATTGATCAAAATGTGTCTAGAACACTGGCCCTCAACTTTTTTGGCAAGGGACCAGTTTTACAGAACATGGTTTTGGCACAGACTGAGGTGGGAGGGAGGAAGATTTTGGAATGACCCAAGTGCATAATATTTGCTGTGAGAGCCGAGTGCATAATATTTGCTGTGCCCTCTATTTCTATTATTATTGCATCGTCATATATCATGAGATAATGATCTAACTCTCCCTAAGGCAGAACCAGTGGGAGCCCGAGCTTGCTTTCCTGAAACTAGATACTTGAGGGTAGAGGGAGACAGTGTCACCTGAAGTTGTTTATGTACTATCTACTCTGTAATATCATTTTGGTTGCTGCCACTGAAGAAAATCCTGCTTCGCAAAGCTAGGATGCTAGAAATGGAAGCAGGGTTTTCAGTGTCTTTGTGACCGTCTCAAAATATTCTGCCTTGACTTTGATCCAGGATGTGTGGAGATTTGAAGCTGTCTCCAAAGTACTTTTAAGATCGCCATCACATACAGTCTCAAGCAGTTGAGCCATCTGCACAACAGCCGATTCGTCTGGCCTAGGCATAGCCCACTCCACAGTTTGGGTGCTTGGAAAGTAGTGATCAACGACTTTTAAAAACTGAAATAGATGATCACACACAAGCTGGGAGAAAGAAGTCCCTGACTCAGACTCTTTCAAAGTCTGCTAAATTTAAAACATGCCAAAAATCCAGATTTTCACTTGTTACCCTTGTAAATCGTTTGATCTTGAATGCACCCACTGTATCTGGCAACTTGTGTACAGTTGCTGTTCTACCCTAAAGGGACAGTTGGCATTTGTTGAGCAAACTGAATATATTACGTATGTTTTGTGGCCCATTAGTGTCATTGAGATACACTGCCAGTGATGACTCTTTTTCTAGAAGAAACTCCTGCAGCAGTTCTTGTAACTCCAAAACCCTGCACAGTGATCCACCTGTAGGAAGCCACCTGATCTCTGTGCATAAGAGAAGATGAGACGCGTGCTCCATCTTTTCACAGAGTTACGTGAACAGACATAAGCTAAAGGCAGGTGCTTTGATGCAGTCGATAATATTAGTCATGCCCTATAAAATGCAAAGTTCAGGTGACATTTTTTTGGTTATTCAACATTTCTTTATGGATGGCCCAGTGCACAGACTCACATTCAGAAGTGACCTTGCTGACTCAAGCAGTGAAACCAGAGCCATCCAATCACGGTAGCTGTCCTAGCTCTGCATAAACCAGTACACAATGACCAATTCAGCTTTCCTGATATGTCACTGTTCCAAAACTTAGAGTTCTTCAGCTGTAGTAGTTGGCAATTTGCAGGGTTTGCAACAAAAAGAGTGCATGACAAACGCTCATGCACATCTTCCTGGAAAATATATTCCACAAGGACAAGCATCGTTGGCTTCTCGACATCAGTGGGCTCATCAGGCGGAGCTCCATGGTTACTCATGAATTCTCACAACCGTGCCTAAACAGCCTCTGCTATTTCATCAGTTTGTCTAGTTGTGATGTTAGCCAAAAGAGGAACACATGCCACTTTGAACTGCAGGCATTCCTGAGAGTTTCCTAAGAGTTACAACGAATGTCCTTAGCAGTAGTCAAGAGCAACTCTTCACCTAGAGAAAGGTCTTCTTAGCTCTTGCAATGCGGTTCACCACTAAAGAAGATGAGCTCCATGCAGACACACTTGATGAAGGGGCGGCCGTCAGTAATTGCTTCTGTTCTCTGTGTTCACGTGTTTTTCTGTAGAGAAACTTCAAAGCCTTGTATTTCAATGCAGGGTGCTCATTTTCCATGTGGCAAATCTATTTTGCAGAGTTCCCAGCCTCTTTGGATAGCTGGAAACCACATATTAGACCAAATGTGTTTGGCAAATATAAATCACTTGTTGAAATGAACCCATAATTTAAGTGGGACCCTTGGAGTTCTCTTTTAAATGCAGATTTCTTCTTATTGGCAGTCCCAGGGCCTTCTGCTCAGCTAGCACCGGGTCTTTCCCCTTTTCAAGGAAGCTCTCCATTGGCATTTTGATTTTTACTCATGTTGGCCGTGGTTAGCTTATACATTTACCAAAACTGTGACTCAGATAGATACACAATACAGGAAAAAGGCAGGGAGCGAGGAGGCAGACACAATAACGCACAGACTAAGTGTAGCATTCTGGCCTAAAGCATGCCACCCAGTGCCATCGTACAAAGCCCATCAATTCCTTTACCACACTAAGTCCTGCGACCAGGAGCAGCTTAACTGTCGCTTGGCACTTACTGCTGGGCTTTGGAGATGACTTGGTATGCAATGGACCTATCATGGTCTCTGTGCAGTCAGAGCCCTGCGCTAATGTTAATCTGTATTTGCAGGTGCTCCCCACTGACTGAGCTCCACTTTGGATTACAGGCATTAGACGCCCACCAGGAGCCACAGCCTAGATCCTGCACAGGACAGTTCACAGTCGGGTTTGCCCTTTTAGGAGAATGCAGTGTCAGTGCTTATCTGACAGGAAGCAGAACTCGGGTGGTAACGTGAGCCAGGGCAGCTCCAAATATGGATGACGCTTCACCCACACGCCCAGGGCTCCCTTCCTGCTGTGCAGCCCAGTTCCTAACAAGGCTCAGATAGGCCTATGGCCTGGGGACTGGAGGTCTCGCATCTAGCACCCTAGCTTTCTCTTTTACCCTCCTGACAACACTTTAATATAGGCAACTGCTATCCCCATTTTACGGATGAGAATATAGTAATATCAGTATACATAAAATACAGTATTGCTAATGAGTAGCAGAGTAGGTCTTCCAAGTTTGGGGCTATTGTCACCACAGGACCCTGGAAATAATGGACTCATGTATGAAATGGTTCCTTTCAACTGTCAGTAGAAGTGAGAGGCTATGGAGTAAAATGGTTGATTTAGATACAGCTGATGGGCTGGGGAGATAGCTCCGTGGGACAAGTGCCTGCGTGGCAAGTGCAAAGTCGAGAGTTTGAACCCCGGTCCCGAAAGAAAAAAAACAATAGATACAGCTGATGCCAGGCACTGCGCCCGATCCATTAGTGCTCTTAATTCACCTAGATACTTGTGTGTATATAATGCTGTGGTTGTGTCTAGTTGTCCCCCTAAAGCCTCATGTAGTCATTGGGCAGGGACTTCTAGACTTTGGGACTTGATCCACGATCCCTGGGATTGTGGGTTTCAGTACTTCTGGGATTATGGGTGTAGCCTGGGGTGGGGGCTGGGGCGGACAGCCTGAGTGTGGTGTAGAGAGAGACAGAGAGACGGACTTGAGCTGTTGCTGTTGCTCTCTGCTGCCCTGATTGATTGGCTGCCTCTGCCACCATTTTGTTGCTGTTCTGCCACCATGAACTGGATTCTCTCTGCTCTGTTCCTCTCAGCCTTGGTCCAGCCAAATATGGACTAAAACCTCCAGTAACTGTGAGCTAAATAAATCTTTCCTTCCTTCATTTTGAGTGTTGGGTATTTGTTCCAGCAATGAGTGAAAAGTAACTAAGACAGAATTTGGTACCGAGAGTGGGTCGCTGCTGTGAATATACCTGACAATGTGGATTACAAGCTTTTGGGAATGGTTTATGGGAAGAGATCGGAAAGGTTCAGAGATGTCGGCTAAAAACAAAGCACTAGAAGGGCTTCGGCTTTTCAACTTGGGCGATTCTGGTCAGAGCTCAGACCAGAAGACTGACAGAAGGCCTGCCGGTAAAGACCAGGATGAGGAGCTTTCTGCTGGAAAAAAGGACAGCATTGGACTCCAGATGATTTGTGCTATGGATTGGCTGAAAGTCTTGTGGAATTTTGCTTGTGCCCAGAGACTTTGCCTAAGACTGTAATTAAGCATGGCGGACTGATTAATTTTTCAAGATACATTTCAAAGCAGCAAACTATTGGGGCAGTGGCGTGGTTGTTATTGGTGGCTTTTAGCCAGATTTACATTGAAAATCAAGAGCAAAGAGCCAAGAAAGATGATTTAAAATGTGAGTTTGGCCAGAAAGGAAGCACCAGGAAAGCTGTGGACTACAAAGATGGAGCTGAGAGGATCTCCATTGCTGGGAAGGAACCAGAGAATCAAAAGGATGACCTGAGGGCATCACAAGAGGTGGCAGCTCTCCACCCTTTGCAGCCCCAGAATTGCAAAGGAGAGAGGTTTTGCCTGGAGAAGTGTTATGGTTTATGTCTACTTGTCCCCCCAAAGCCTCATGTAGTCATTGGGCAGAGACTTCTAGAGTTTCAGACTTGATCCATGATCCCTGGGATTATGGGTGTAGCCTAAGGTGGGGGCTAAGGCGGAGAGCCTGAATGTAATATAAAGAGAGACAGAGAGACAGACTCGGGCTGTTGCTGTTTCTCTGCTGCCGTGTTTGGTTGGCTACCTCTGCCGCCATTTTGTTGCTGTTCCACCGCCATGAACTGGATGCTCTCTGCTCTGTTCCACTCAGCCTTGGACCAGCCGAATATAGACTGAAACCTCCACAAACTGTGAGCTAAATAAACCTTTCCTTCCTTCATTTTGAGTGTCGGGTATTTGTCTCAGCAACGGGCAAAAAGTAACTAATACAAGAAGAAAGCCGCAGAGACCAAAGTACCAAAATGGCGGCAGTGGCCAAACCAGGTTTCAAAATGGCGCCCGCATGGAGAATATGTTTTTCGGAATCAGGGTCAGAGTGTTCAGTGATCTAGGCCCTTGACCCCTTCAGCCAAGAGAGAAGGAAGCCCGGTTACTGCTCCAGCTGGCAGCAACCCTTGGCATTATCCACATAGGCATATGGAGAATGTGGAATTCCTAAGGTTAAGAAGGCTTCCACCTTGATTTCAGAAGGCCTGGGAGGCTAGGCAGTGTGCCCCTGAAAAGTAACTAAGACACATGATGACATAAAATATATCATACACTAAAGAAGGTATGTGAAAGCCACACAAATAGTAATAACACTGACATCCTTGCATCCACCAGCCCACTTAAAACACAGCATATCCGTCCTACCTTGGCCTCTCTGGTGAGCTGTCCTTGCTCCACCCAATGATAGCTCTGCATTTTGTGCGAATCACCCCCGTACTTTCATCTCTATCTGTTGTTTTCTAAGTTTTCGGTCCGCTTGTTTGCTTATAGTGGGCAATGTGTTTGTAGTTGTGAGGATTTTATACCAGACCAAATACATTTCTGTTTTCTAGGTGAGACGTAAGGTTCATGACTGTTTCTAAACATAAATGTCGTTAGTCATGGACTATTAAAGATCAAAAAGATTTTATCACTCAAGCTGGAGATGATAAGTAGCTGGCAGGCATGAGTCACTAGTCCTGATATGCACCAATACCCATGATTCCCTGTTCTTTACCCCTGGAAATAAAGAGAGGAAGGCGGGGAAGAGGAGGCCATGTGTCCTGTAGGGCCGTGTCCCAGATGCTGCTCAGCAACAGCAGCATTTGGAGATGACCTCATTTCCCTTTCTCTTTTCTAATGTTGGGCTTTTCTCTCTGCGAGCTCTCATAGTCCGTCATCACGGTTTCCACACTTTGAGGTACATGTTTCTAATAATTCAGAGATCAGTTGGTTAATGGTACAGCTCTGGATGGGCCACGCTAGGGCCCAGAAATCTTGTTGGCCTGGCCCAAACTGCAGGGGCCACTGGGCACGTGCCTCTGAAGAGCAACGTAACCATGTCATGGAAGAGTGAGCTGAAAAGCAGAATTCTGGCTTAGAATGAAGCAGGGAGCAAAGCCACCTCCGTTAGAGCTGCCACTGTGGCATTAGGTACTCCTGCCTACAGGGCTGGCGGAAGCTGTGTTGGGCCGACCCATGGCTAATTGTCATCCAGGACGATAAATGCACTATTTTCAAGGGGTGTAAAGGAAGGAGGTGGAGGTGGAGCACCCGAGATGCTCACCAGGATGGACTCGGGTGGGCTTTGGGGTGCTGACTCCCCATCTCAGAGCCTGAGTCAGGCCCTGCTCTTGCAGCTGTGCCCTGATGTCCTGAACTATTACAGCTTGGGGAGCCAAATGCCCCTCTGGTTTCACCCAGTAGTCCTCACCACACTCAGTCCTGGGCAAAGGACAGACACACCCCAGGGCACATGCGCTTATCCCCAGCCCCCACACCGGCCGACTTGCATTGATGTAGCCAGAGCTTTCCGCTCGCCTTCAGCCTGGTCACAGACTCAGTGCCCTCTTTATCCCCAAATGAAAGAGGGTGATTGTCCTGCCTGGGGCCGGGACCAGCGTGTTACTCTCCTTCATAAAGACTGTTTCTGCGCCTGCTCTCTCTCCCCCACAAGGTACCTGGAACAATGTTCCCTCACAGAGCTGGAAGGGTCAAATGTCCTGCTTTACTTCCGTTTTCTTCCCCTGGGAAAACAGTTTTACCCTTGGGTTTATTTACAAATTCCTTCCTCGTCTTTACTTACTTTAGAAGACATTTTTAATTGACTTGACATGTCATGATCTATCGATCAAGACGCCATTAGGAGTGTGTTGTGCGTGCAGAATTCGCCGCTAACCTGGTAAGTCAAGGCCTCGCCTGTATATCACCAGTGCGCCAGTTACCGTTGAGGGAGGGCGGATGAAGGGGAGGACTGGAGAAACAGGTTCTGGGAGGGATGGAGGCAGTGCAGGGCAGAGACAAGGGCTGCTCTAGGCAGGAGGGAGGATAGGAGGAGACCGAAGAGGGGAGAGAAGTTTCAGGAGAGGGGGCTGGAGGTCAAAGCAGCCTGGAGGAGCTGGCAAGAGAACAGAAGTGAAAAGAAGGATGCCTCTGCCAGGTTAGACCCTGTGCCAGAACCTTTGAAGGTTTTCTCATGTTAGCCTTAGAACCAACAGCGCCCTCACCCATAGTTTTTAGAGAACAGTCTGAGTTTTTAGAAAAATCAATTGGTTTGTCTTGTATTTCTCAGCTATGGAGTAACAGAGACCCAGTCGTGACAGCATTGTGGCTTCCACCCAGGGCTCTCTGCTTCTTACTTTCCTGATTCCCATTAAAAGGATGCTAGAAAAAAAGAAGAGAAAAGAGAAGACGATGATGATCAACCTTCTCTGGGGACAGTCAGCACGTGGGGGTTCTGGCTGGCCCGGAGGGGACAGGGTTTTAATGAAGGGCACCAGGGGGCTTTTGGAATCCTGAAGGACAGGATTTTGAAGGTGTAACACGGAAGTATTCTGAAGTCAGGGCGGGAGAATCTAGTTAGCAGCTTCTTTGGGGTGCTTGGTGGAATACCGCATGCTAAGCATTTCCTGTCGCTCTATGTGCAAGTCGAAGTCCTGCAGAAGCATCCGGTTGGCTACACTGGGTTCATGGGTGCGCGTTAAGTCAGGAGCTGCAAGAGTGCGAGACTACAGCAACGGCAGAGAGCGCTCTGATACTCAGAGGCTGTTAGAAATGCCGGGGGAATGCCGACCTCAGATAGGTGCCTACCTGCAAGTGACTGCCTCACCAGAACATTTTAGGTGCTGTCTCCAATGGTCAAGGACTAAAATTCTGGTCACAGCAGACAGCACCAGGGCTGGGACAGGGCCTGACAGGTTGAGAACTGGGAGTGTCACCGTTATTACCACCTATCACCACCATGTACATCTGGCCATGATGGGCAAGATCCCTACATGCTCCAAGCCAGAACTGGGAAGGAGCAACGCCCCCTTTGGGGAATTAGTCTGCACCCAATACCTACATGGTTAGGCTACCCCGGCAGCTCACAGAGCATCATGTGGACACATTGCCTTGCAAGAACCACACATCACACAGTGGCCTGTGGACACAAATGGCTTGGGTTGAAGTTCAGCACCGTTCCCAGGTGTGAGGCTCCTAGGAAACACCCATCCCCGCTTCTCTCAGCCTCAGTTTGGTCTGCTGGAAAAGCAGAGTGGGCTTTCGTTTTTTTTTTTTTTTTGTCTTTTTGAGACAGGGTCTCGCTATGCAGCTCAGGCTGGCCTTGAGCTCACTTTCGCAGCCCAGGTTGGTCTCGAACTCTCACCGATCCTCCTGCCTCAGCCTCCCAAGTGCTGGGATTACAGGTGTGCGTCACCACACCCGGCTCAGAGTGGGCTTCCTAACAACAGGTGCCTTGGCTCTTCTCAATGTTGTTCTATCAAAGGAGCTACAAACTGTCCCAAGTGTGTACACTGAGGCCAGTACAGACACAGGCAGGCACTGTGGTAATTGTCAGTGACCAAGAAAGGCCAGGCTGCTCAGGACACGTGGAAGGAGTGGGGCAGAAAGGCAGGCATGACCTGCAGTGACAGCCAGTGTGGACATCAGAAGGGAGAGGGTGGAAGGAGGGAATGCAATCGTTAGGACTTTGAGGGGTTTTATTTCCACTTAGAGCCTTGGGGAGAGTGAGATTTTTGGATTCCCCTCCCTGTACCAACCCCAAAGCCAAGTGATCTCAGGACAAAACTAAAAACCCAACCAGGAATTTAAAGGGCCTTAATGGGTCACTTCTAAGCTGTCCTCTTTCCTGAAAACCCAACTGCCTGGCTCTTCCTGGCAGTTAGGCTTCCTGCGGCCAAGCACTGGCAAAGCTGGGTGTCTCCGGGCTTCCCTGCTTCCCTTCCATGGGGCAACTGAGCACAGGGTGGAGCCGGATGAGGTGTTCCTTCCCCAGTGCCCCCTGGAGGCTCCTGGCCAGCTTCCCTACAGCTGTGCAGCAAGATGAGCCATGAGCCATCGCCCCTTATAAATCTTGCTTCCACACCCTACTTCAGGCCATCCGCACATAGAAACTACCATCACCCAGTATCCTGATGTTCCAACTCATCCAAATCCTCTGGAATTCCACGGCTTGTGCTATTTCTGTCCTTGGAGCATGCAACAGAAAAATCCAGCCTCTCATCTCTGTATTCTAAATATTTAACCCAGGGCCCATGAACTTGGTCTGTAACAAGATGGGCCTGGCCTTCCGGGGGGGGGGGGGGGCTTTTGTCAGTCTCATGTGGTGCTCCTTGTCTTGGCCCCTCAGGGATTGTTCCAGACTTCCTTCAGTCCTTAATGACTCCTGGAGCCTTCCGGAGGTTGCGCGTTCTGTTTTATGGTCTGCTGTGTCCCTGGCACTGAGTGCAGCTTCTCAGTAGATGTCTGTGGGGGGAGCGAAGGGGTCCACAGCAGGCTCCCTGCTGCTGCTGCGCCAGCAAGTGCTCCCCGTGCCAAGCAGGCATCGTTCAAGTGTTCTGGGAGGCTGTGACTTGCCCACCCCTCACTCCAGGAACAGGATTCTTGTGTTTCCAAATTTCTTGGGGGACCTTCCAGTACAGATTTGTAATTATAATGATATCCAGAAAGCTTTATATTTGCCTTCTAAGAAATTACATTAAATCTGTGTAACAATTTTGGAAGTATGGTGACTTTCGTTACATTGATCATGATGCCCAAGAGCAAGGGATGCCTTTCCATTTTCTGCTATCATCTTCAGTCTCCCTTTGAGAGTCATGTAGTTTTCAATATAGAGGTCTTTTATTTCCTTTGTTGGGTTGACTCTTAGGTATCTTAACTTTTTGAATGCTGGTGTGAATGGCATTGTTTCCCTAATTTCTCTCTCAGTGAGTTTGTTATTCATATACAGGAAACGTCATTGATGTTTGAGTGTTGGTTTTGTATCCAGCTAAGTTACTGAATTTGGTTATTAAATCCAGAAGTGTTTTGGTGGATTTGGGGAAGGTGTTCTATGCAGGGTATCGTGTCATCCAGATGTAAGGATGGTTTAACTTCTTCCTTTCCTATCATTATTCCTTGTATTTCTTTCTCTTGTCTACTTGCCCTGGCTAATGTGTCCAGAACTATTGAGTAAGAATGGCGACACTGCACATCCTTTCTTGTCCAGCTCGATGCTACCTGTTGCCTCCTCCCAGATGGCTTTTATCAGACTGTGATCAAGACTATCTTTTCCAATTTTCTACAGGGTTTTTTTTTTTTTACACTTTTCTGCGATTGAGATGATCACATGGTTTTTGTCCTTGGCTTTATTGATATGACACATTATGCTTATTGATTTGCATATGTTGAACCATCTCTGTGTCCCCTGGATGAAGTCTACTTACTCATGTTGCATAATCTTGATTTTCTTTATTCTCTTTGCCAGCATCTTACTGGAGATTTTTGTTACTTATGTTCATTTGGGAGACTGGGCCTATAGTTTTCTGTCTTAGTTGGATAGTTCTCTGCTTTTGATATCAGGATAATGCTTGTTTCTAGAAATGAACTTGAGAGCACTGTTTCCCCTTCAACTTAATTTAAGAGTTTAAGAAGTGGTGATATTAGATGTTTGCTACATTTCTTGTAAAATTATCTTCAAAGTAGTTGCTCAAATTTCCAGGTACTGAATAAGAGTTTATTTCATTTAATCTTTCAAAGAACCAACTCTTAGATTCATTGATTCTTTGTATTGTTTTATTAGTTTCAATTGCATTAATTTATTCTTTGATCTTTATGATTTCTTTCCTCATATTAGCCGTGGGCTTGACCTTCTCTTCTTTTTTGAGAAGCTTGAGGTTCAATATTAAGTTGTTTATATGAGTTTGCTCTGTTTTCCCGATATGGGTGTTCACTGCTCTAAGTTCCTCTCATAGGACTGTTTTCTAATAAGTTCTGGTATGTTGTGTTGACATTGTTATTTAATTGTAGAAACAGCCTAATATCTTTTTTAATGTCATCTGTGACCCATTGTTCAGGACAGTGTTATTTAATTTCCATGTGTTTATGAAGTTCTACGGTTTCTTTTGCCATGGATTTCTAATTTCACTGCCCTGTGGTCTGATAATATGCATGGGGTAATTTAAATTATTTTGCATTTACTTAAGCATGTCCTATGAACTAGTATATCCTATGAACTAGTCTATTTTAAATATCGCCATGTGTAACTGAGAAGAATGTATATTCTGATGTGGTGAAACACTCTACTAAGACATCTACTAAGCCAACTTACTCAAAATTTGATTCACTTCTAATAATTCATTATTGATTTTTCCCCTCTAGTTGGTCTATTTGTGACGGTGGCTCACTTTTCCAGCACGCCCAGGCTCCCTTGCACCCGGGTACATTAGTACCAGCACGTGTCATCAGCTTCAGGCCCGAGTTGCTCGTGTTCCTAGAGGAGGGATGCCCCCAAGCTACCTGACACCGCTACATCAGGGATAAGAGGGACACGTAAAGAGAAGTGGTGAGAACCTGTGCCTTCCCTTCCAGCTGTAAAGAGGAGCACAAGGAGGCTTTGAGTCACTTAGAGGCACTTAGAGTTACTGTACTCATTTTCTGGATTATGGCAACTAAGTGCCAAAACTAGCTGACTTAGAAAAACTGACATATCTTCTCTCATAGTTCTGAAGGCCAGAAGTCCAAAAATCAAAGTATTGGCAGGGCCATGTTCCCTTGAAGCCCTTGGACAAGGACACTTTCTCATCTCTTTCAGCTTCTGGGTGTCCTTGGCCAGTGGCACTGTAGCTCCATCTCTGCCTCTGTCTCCACGTGGCCATTTTTCCTCAGTGTCTATATCTTCACGTGGTGGTGGTGCTGAGTGTGTGTGTTTTGTGGGTATCCCAATCTCTCTCTTTGCAGGATCCCAGTCCTACAGGATGAGGGCCCACTTTCATGACTGTATCTAAACTTGATCATACGTACAAAGACCCTATTTCTCAGAAATGTCACAGCTATAGGTGGAAGAGATTAAAACTGCAAGGTAGCTTTTGGGGTGTCGCAATTCAACGTAGAACAGGCCTGCACTGTGCATCCATCCTCTTTCACTACCTCAGATGCATCTGCAAGGGTTAGCTAAATAGGCCAACTCATGTATCTGAAAATTCTATAAATCTCCTCTCTAATAACCAAAGACTTCCTAGAGCTCTTGGGAATTTTTTTTTTTTTTTTTTTTTTTTTTTGAGGGAGATGAATCCATGATGACTGTAGCTTGGGAAAAGTCACTTAACTTCTCTGGGCTTTGGTTTTCTAATTTATGAATTGGGCTGATACAGTGATTATGAAGGTGTTGGCCTGGATACCCTGGTGAGGCTTGAGTCACAATAAAGTGGCCCGCCTCGAAATCTTCCCATTACTTCCTCTAAATGCTCCAGACTCTCCGTGTTATGTACAACTAAGGTCTACTTACTAGCAAACCACAAAAATTTGTTTTTTGCGAACTAATATTAGTGGTCCCAGAGTCCACTGAGGACTCAGGCTTGCTATTGTACGCTGTGCTTTACATAGACTTTTGTTTTTCTTTTTAGTTGGCCTTTTAGCTGTTGTTTTGAGCTGCTGTGGTTTTTGGTTTCTGTTACTCATATTTTTTTATTTATAAATTACTACTGGTTTCATGCTCTCATTTTCTGTTTAGTTTGATGAGAGTTTTTTGATTCCCCTAGGGTGGAAAACAATATTTACTCCAAGAGGGATTTTGCTATAAAATTGTCCAATATTTAGATATAATATGTAAGTGAATAACAGTTCAAAAATGAATCTCACATGCCCGCATTGCTAAAGGAGGTATACACACAAGCCCCTTATGGTTTGTGTGGCAGGGTGACCGCTGATCCTAGTTTGCCCAGGACTGAGAGATTTGCCATGGTGTAGTTTCCAGGCAAACTCTCATACTTATTGGGTAGGCTTGTTTGCCTGGGTCTGTGAACTATTTTAATAGTTTAACACAGTAAAATGAGTGGGTTATTTCTGTGACCAGAGGGAATTCATCTATAGTATAAAATTGAGCCCATAATGGTAGGGTCTTGTCTGTTAACATAACTAGGAAACAAGTCAGGCAAACTGGAGGTTTGACATCTTCATTCTTCCTCTCTGGAAGTCTTACTTCCTCTTAAGCCCCACTGTTCCAATTACCAAGTTCAGGAGAGAAGTGGAATGGGATAGAGGGGCGGGGATGTTGGTGTGCTTTGACCCTACTTAACTGGTGCTATGGTTTGTGTCTAGGTGTCCCCCCAAAGCCTCATGCAGTCATGGGATAGCTTTTGGAATTTGTAATTAATTATTGTGGAAATGGGTGCTGTACCTCCCCTGGGGCAGGTGATCTGCATTCCAATGTAAGGGAGGAAGAGACCTTAGCTGCTTGAGCTGTGGGGAGCTCTCCTGGAGCTTACTCTTAGCTGCCACCATGAAAGGTTACCCTCTGCCATGTGCCTCTCTCTCTTGGAGCCAGCTGAATATGGACTGAAGCCTTCAGTGACTGTGAGCTAAATAAACCTTTCTTTCCCTCATTTTGAGTGTCGGGTGTTTGTCCCAGCAACGAGAGAAGAGTAACTAAGACGACTGGGTGTATTAAAAAAAAAAATGTTTAGAAGCTGCTGGTTAAAGGATCTAGAGTGTTTCTGAGTGGAAGATTGGTGGCAGTTAACACTGTCAGGCTGCCTGGCAAAACTCAAGCACTTAGAGCAAGCGGGACCCTGGGATATGAACAAGCTAGTCAGAAAAAGAATGTGAGCATGGCAGGTAAGACTAAGTAGAAACAGCCACAAAGTCGCAGGAACACCTGCTTCCCAGGAAGTCCCAGGTTAAATAACAGACAGTAGGATGAATCCAAACTCCTGTGGGGAAGGAGGCCAGGGAACTGCCTTGTCCAGAGAAAAAGAAAGCGTAGGTGTTGTCTGGAGAAGACTGTGACCTCTGCAGCACTTGGCCAATGAGAAACTGCCACCCGAGTCCGGCGTGCTGGGGATGCATCGCTGGCTGGAACTGCTCTGACTGTACCTGGTCAGCGAGCACCCAGCCGTGCAAGACTGATTTTAAAACTTCACGTTGGTTGATGTTTTTGCCTCTGAAGTTTATTCTTCCGATCTGGACAAGCGAATGAGGTTCTCAGGCTCCCTCTCCACCTCTAGGCCAGAAGCCCGTGGCTATAGTTCCACTTTGGTGTAGCTCAAACTTCTAGCAAAGAGATGAAGGGGAATTAGAATTTAAGTAAAGGCCCTTCAAACATGCCTGCCAAAACCCAGGGGACACACCCAGGCGAGCCTGATAATAGAACACTTCTTCCTTGCTGTGATCCCTGTCTTTATTATCTTGGGATAGCTGATGGCCTTGCAATGCAACCCGAGACGTTCACGTTCCCTCGGCAACCCATGCGTTCACAGTGGACGCTCTTCTCAGGCCCCACTTTTATAGAAAAGAGAGAGTAGAGGAAAGAGAGCTGCTAGTTATTTCCTTATGTGTCCTCGGCATGTCAGAGGTCAGATTAGAGGCTTTATGCTTTTTACTTCGTGTAACTTAACAAAAATTCAATGGCTGCGTTCTTGCAGGCCAGGAGCTTGAGCTGCAATTCAAGGCTGGCCGCTGTCCCCTGGCTCACCTCAGCTCCACCTCACCCTGCTGGCTTTGGGGTGCCAGTGAACCTAGAACTTCACTCACTTGAGCACACGTTACTTTCAAACTGTGAAAGCCTTAAAAAGCCCAACCAAATAAACAAGTGACTAACAATTTAGAGTCGTCATGAACTCAGCCAAGAATGGAACCTCCTGGAAGATCTATCCTGAGAGTGCATTGCCTACGGTTTGCCCCAAAGCCTAGAAGTCTCAGGCCTAGTGTGCAGGCTGCTCCTAGGGCCGAGCATGCGGGCCACCCTTGGCTGATGGAGCCACCACAGGAGGCAGCCTCTCCTCCACAATCCTTTTCCTTCAGGGGGCTGGGGAGATAGCTCAGTAGAGAAAGTGCCTTCCCTGGCAAGTGCAAAGTCCTGAGTTCAATCCCCAGTCCTGGAAAAAAAAAAAAAATCAAAAAACAAAACAAAATTAATCCTTTTCCTTCTCCTAAACTGCAGTGTCTGTTCTAACGTGAAAATGTTTCTGTCTTCTTTCCAGAGGAGCCGTCCTTAGCAGTGGGTGGATGACCTTGTCGCGACCTGATTTCTGCTCAGCCACAGGCTTTTTGGCCCCTTGGCAAGGGACAGACACAGCATTGTACCCAAGGTTAGCACTGGGGCTGCTATTTATTTAACTGCTTATCCCACTTATGTGGAATTAATTTAGTCCATGATTATAACTCACCGTGCTTCCTGCCTTGACGCGCTCCCGAATCCACACCTGACTGCTCCATTATGCACTCACTTCCTGGGCTCGGGCAGCAGCTGGAGGCCGAGGCTCAGGGTGGCTCACGTTAGTGCCCACTCAACACAGGAGAGTTTTTCTCGTTATGGGCTGAGGAGGGCTATTATAAAAACAGCGCTTGTTTTCCCAGCTCCCCTTTAATCCCTCCTTTTCCAAGGAAATGCGCGTGCTGTTATTAAACTTCTTTCCAGCTCCACATCTGGCTCCCAGTTTCTGAAGTGTGTACAAGAGTCTTTGGCCTCCTTTACAGAAACGTGGTCCTTGGTCTTCATGTGCCCTCAGCCCTGTAAAAAGCTGGCGGGCCATGCAGTCCCATAGCAGTGTGACAGACAAACACTCAGGATTGCTGACTACAGCTCCCTGAATAAAGGCTCTAGGCCAGGGTCTCTCACCTGTGTTTTGGCAAAGGCGAGCAGGCCATCTGCATGGTATCTGCTAGCACCAGGGCTCTTTTCTAGAAGCGCCTTCCAGGAGGCACCACTGCATTGAGCTCCTGGCCTGGCAGAGGATGGGGCATGACAGGCTGAAGGTCTGATGCTGGCCCCTGGTGACAGGTCCCCATTCCTGACTTGCTCCTGTTTCTAGAGAGCTCATGCAGGTTCTGGGGCTGCCAAGATTGTGAATGGGACCCATTAAACCAGTAGACCTGCTCCTTAATGTCTTCTTCAGCAAGCTCCCCACTGGCTGTAGAATGAAGTTTCCACAGCCAGTTGGCAAATACCTAGGAGCGTGATCTTCTTACCTGGCGCGGTTCTCAGTGCTGCTCTTCACAATCCTTTTCCATCATCCTTCTTCGCCTGCCCATGTGAGCCCCAGCTCTCTACCCTTTCCCACCTGCCAGGCTTGGTCACACAGTCCTCCCCCTGCGGAGCTCGCACGCGCTCCTCAACCTCTGCCTTCATCAAATCTCCCTGCGCACCATCCAGCTCCATCTTCTCTGCTGTAAGAAACACTTCCTGGCCCTGTGGTTCCTGGGAGCCATCTCCTTCCAGACCCACCAACGTGCTGTTACAGATTTCCATAATGCTGGAGCTTTGCGCAGTCCTCTCCCAAGAGTTCTTGCTGTGCCTGTGGGACTGAAGGTGCTCTGAGACCCAAGCCACCACTTCATATTCATAGATAGCACCACACAGAAGGTGACCAACAGTCGTTGTGATGAGTACACAACCAGTTGTCCCCTGGTTGAATCTAGAGTGTAGCTTCTGGGTTAGAACATGACCTTTGGTGACAGACTTCTGGTGTGATAATTCGAAGTTCAATTATGTCAGCAGCTAGCCAGCTCTGTGACCATAGGCCAGCTAACCTCACTGGGCTTGCTTCACCATCTGCAAAACATCAAGTGATTGTGGAGTGGCCACGAATATAAGTGGAGTACTGCATGGGGCATAGCTGGTTGATGCAGTGCCTGGCATGGGATCAGGACTCGTGAAACAGAGCTGTTGTTAGTGCCTGATTCTTTCTGGGTCGGTACCTCTTTTGCAGTGAGCATCAGTCAACAGCCAATTAACAGGGACACTAGTCCTACAGGAAGCATCCATGGAAAGCCACTGACGAGTTTTGGAAATCCAACATGTAAAGAAGTTGGAGTGATGCCTCACCCATTTCTCCCAGATTCTCAGCAGCTGCAGCAGCAGGCAGATTTGTGAAGTGGCTCTCCACACAGTGCAGAGCTCTGCCCAAGTGGGAAACCAACGCTCGCCTCTTGACCTTGAATGTAACAAACAGCCCCCGAGGAAGGTAGTTCCAATTACAGTCAGACTTGGAAGAGCTCATTCAGGGCAGATTGATTTATTGGCCAGAATTACAGCACAACAGCTCACAGAGACTTCTGCCCTTGGCAGACAGCTCTGCTTACTTACTTCTCTCTCGCTCTGGTGTATTGATCTGTGTGGGTGAGTTGGTGTTGTATATTGTAGATGTGTGTGTGTGTGTGTGTGTGTGTGTGTGTGTGTGTGTATGTTCTAGGGCAGAAACTCCCGCTCAGGGGCCCTTACATGGATAGATGTTCAATTTTGAAGAGAATCTATTTCTTCTCTTCTCTTCTTTCTCTCCTCTTTTCTTTTTTCTTTTTCCTTCCTTCTTCTCTTCCTTCCTTCCTTCCTTTCTTTCTTCTTTCTCTTTGTTCCCTTCCTTCTTTCTTTCCTTATCCTTCCTTTCTCTCTCTCTCTCTCTCTCTCTCTCTCTCTCTCTCTCTCTCTCTCGCTTTCTTGCTTTCTCTTTTGATCAGGTAGATTTAATTCCACTCTCCTGCTTCAGGTAGGCCCAGAATGTACAGAATGCCTCTTATTCTATGGGACCCTTATGCTTCTGACATGCATATTTGCAAGCCGAAGATGTCGCTCACACTCAGAAGAGTTTACACAAAAGCTGAGACTCCAGCAGGGATGGGGGGGCGCAAGGGGCCCGCTCGTGCACGCCGTGTCTTTCTCTCTTTTCTGACTTGTCTCCTTCCTTTCTGCCTCCTAGTCTAGACTCAGACACAAGGCTTTGCTAGTGCGTGGGTACCGTGTAATAATGAAGCCAGTAAGCAATATGATTATATTCTAGGCACCAACTTCTTGTTAATTTCCATATAATATTGGTAGCGAGAGTAGTACCCAAGGGCAGAGCTAAGTTTTTCAGAAACTGAACAGAGGGATGTAACTCTCACACGGACAGAAACGAGGGCATGACCAGCGCGCCGAAGCCCTCCTCGGCCTCCTTCCAGGCTTTAATGCTCTCAGGGTGAACTCTACAAGGACAGAGTACATTAGCCTCTTTGGTCCACTTCATAAGTGCCGCTGAGCAGCAGGAAATGTTTTGTTTGTACCGTTGCCTTGGTCCCAGGGCGCCTTTCCCACTGCCCGACGGTGAATGCGCTGCTGGGTATGTACCGCTCATACTGCTGAGGGGCTTTGAGTAACTTCCAGCTTGGCCGTGACACCACTGCTGTAGGCCAATCGGGACAGGCGGAAGATTCTTCATCTGAAAAATCGGAAGTCCAAACAACTTCTTGAGCACCTAGCATATTTCACATTTCATAGCTCAGATTTTTTAGATTTAGTGAGCTCCGTCCCTGAAACCTCTATGTAGATGTCCAAATCCAAAATACTCTGAAATCAAAAACACAAACAAATCCAATGCCTATACCGTGCGTTTCCCAATACACAAACCGCGCGCGTCTTTTGGTGCACACGGTGAGCCTTTCTGCTGGCAGTCCCTTGGCTTACCTGTGTTGGCGAGTTACATTTGGTGCACAGCCTCTCTAAGGAAGGCACCACAGCCCCTTGTACACAACATGGTTCCTGCCAGCCTCATTGCTCTGTGGGTCCTGACAGACCCGGCAGGACGAAAGGCCAAGTGGCTCAGGAGCAAAGTGAGGGGCCTCAGCGAATACATTACTACTATTACAGATGCTGTCATTACTTTTTTTTTTTTTTAAGGAAGCATTGTTTTATAAGATGTCTGCCTGCTGAGCAAATGTCCCTTCCCATTCTCTTCTTAATCAAAGCTACGTCTCACCAGCTGCAGGGCTGCTGCCCCAACCAACCCTATGACAGGACAGCACCGATAAGATTCAGATAAAGCCAAGGAAGTCCGGGTGTGGACTGCACTCATGAGCCTCCTGCCAAGATAGGACTTCTGCTGGGAAGCTAAAACAAGGAGACCACGCTAGCCTTCCCGTCCAGGAGGTTGTGTGGACTTCTGAAAGCTACTAAGGCCCTTGCGCCACCATGGCGGCTTCTAAACCCCAGAACCATATCTGAAATCCTGATTTATGACCAACAGACACATCAAGACTAAAGTAATTCCCTCACTTATCTGGAATAGGCCACCTAGGTAGTGATTTTCAAATTTCAGAGCTATGCTTACTTGCTTCACATTATATAAGGATAGTAAACGCCATTTTCCATACGGTCACCAAGCTACGTAGAAGACTCCGGGCTACGCCGGCACTGCTCCTGCTCCCCCGCACCCCCACCCCCGCCGTCCTCTCTGCCTGAGTCCCCTGTCTGTGCGTGTCTCTGTATAGGTTGCATAAATATGAACAAATGATACATATACATCTATGAGATTTCTATTTCTGTCATCTATCAAGTAACAAAATTGAGGGCTGGCCAGATAGTTCAGTGGATTACAGCACCTGCTTAGGCAGACACAGGGGCCAAGGTTTGAGCCCCAGTCTGCTGTACTGGCCCTGTCCACAGGGCACACTGAGTCATCGGTCGAGACTGGGCGTGGTGGTGCACATCCGTAATGCCCGCACTTGGGAGGCTGAAAAACAGGAAGGATCACTACGAGTCCAATCTGTGCAGTGAGACCCTAGACAGCCTGTACTAAATACATTTTTTTAAAAATTTAAGAAAACTGGAATTCTACTGCACCTCAGTTTTTATTAGCATTTCCTTTTGTGATTAAAAAACCACTTTCAAAAATGTAAATATTAATTTACTCTTTGGTATTCCATCAATACAGTTATCACAATTAAATAAACTAATTTTCTTTTTCTTTTCTTTTTTTAACTGATTTTCTACTTGGGAATATTTAGGCAGCTTCCAATACTTTGGCACTAAAAGTCACACGGTACGAATGTTCTTGCACCTGACTCACTGGAGACAACGCTGATGTCTTCCTCAGGAAAAACCCAACAGAGCACACGGATGTTGGCTTTTGATTTTGATTCCACTATGAAATACAAATTTATGCCACTGATAACACAACATGAGTGTCTTTTTCAATCTGTGCTGGTAATTTCCTATTACACTAAATTTTTAAAATTATATTGATTGTAAAATGTGATCATTTGGTGTTAATTACATTTAGTTGATTCCTGGTGAGGCCCGACACTCTCTGTCTCTTTCTCTCTCTGTCTCTGTCTCTCTGTCACTGCTTCTGTCTCTGTCTCTCTTCTCTCTGTCTGTGTCTCTCTGTCTCTGCCTCTCTGTCTCTTGTCTCTCTCTTTCTCTCTGTCTCTGTCTCTCCTTGTCTCTCTCTGTCTGTCTCTGTCTCTCCTTGTCTCTCTCTGTCTGTCTCTGTCTCTCCTTGTCTCTCTCTGTCTGTCTCTGTCTCTCCTTGTCTCTCTCTGTCTTTCTCTGTCTCTGCTTGTCTCTCTCTGCCTCTCTCTGTCTCTGCCTCTCTGTCTCTTGTCTCTCTATTTGTCTCTGTCTCTGTCTCTCTGACTCTGTCTGTCTCTCTCTATTTCTGTCTCTCTGTCTCTGTCTCTGTCTCTCTCTCACCCTGTCCTGTTACCCTCCTCCTCCCCACCATTAGCACTCCTTCCTGTCGCCTCCACTTCCCTACACCTCCACCAAATGCCCTCCTGTGCTGTTGGTCTCCGCCCCTGTATTCCAGCCTTTACTATGGAGGTGACATCAGTGTCCCACAGAAGAACTCAGTGGTTGTCATTACCTCTGCAGAACTGCAAGGCTTACAGCTGCTTAGCCACCTCTGTCATTTTTTCCAACTAGGACGTCAGAATCCCTCCCAGAGCTGGAAACCTCGGGCGTCCCTGAGCCTCTGGTCTCTGTCCCCCAGACCATCAGAACAGGAGCGCTGGCTGCAGGACCTAATGCCTTAGCCAGGTGAGCTTCCTGCCGTACCAGCCTCTCTCAGGATCTTGCCTCAGAGGAAGTATTCCTTCCCGCTTTGGGAAACGGGCAACTATAAATCAGGTGAAGACGTAGCCATGACTTATTTATCTTTGTAAGTTTTATGTGCTAGAATCAGCAGGGGACCCACTGGCCTGATTCATGACCAATTTGTGGAGTCATCGCTTAGAGTTAAGACGAACCCACCCTGCTCAGCGGGCTGGCATGAACCGGGGCTGTGAGGCTGAGGCACCCCGTAGTGGGAGGCCCGGTCCTGCCTCCGCACCTGGACAGACTGTTATCTGTCAGAGCATTCAGACACATGATGGGGGACCCCTGAACAGTGGGAAGCTCCCTCCTGGCGCCATAACGGCTCTTTCCCTCCCCGGGTCACCTCCCGGGTCTTCCGTAGCAAGGCATGTTTGCCTGGACCGCAGCTACAGCCTTGGGATCCAAGACGGGGAGCAAAGGCACTGATGGAGGAGTTTTGGCTGCTTCTTATTAGCCATCAAGGACAAGGCTGAACTCAACAATGTTCCTAATAAATTATGGTTCCTCCTTACCAGAGAATATCAGGTTGCTATTAAAAGCAATATTTTCAAAGAATTTTCGTGACTGAAAAAGAGTTTCTGACATGAAGTGAGATGAAAGGACAGATATAAAACGTATACATAGAACACAGAATATGATTTTTAAAAAATTTTCTCTTTCGGGGGCCCGGCACAATGGCTCAGTGGTCTAAAGCGTCTGCTTGGGAAAGCTTGGGCAGCTTCAGGGACCACGGTTCGATCCCCGGCACCACATGCTGCGCCAGTCCTGCCCTCGGGGTGGGCTGAGCCGGCCATAAAAATGAGTGAATAAAGGTTCTGAAACAAGAAAAAAAAAAAAAATTTCTCTTTGTATTTTAGGGAAGGGTCTACAGGGTGCTCAGGATCTCACTACTGGATCTGACTCAGTGATCTGCCTGTTTACAGCCTGTAATCCCAGCTCTTGACTCCCGAGATGTGGGAATACAGGCGTGCACCAAGCCCAGTCTCAACTGCCATCCCAGTGTGCCCCGGTGGTGGAGCTGGCACAGTAGGCCCGGGAATTGAACCCCTTGCCCCTGTGCCTGCTTGCAGGTACCTTAATCTGCTGAGCTATTTGGCCAGCCGCAGAATATGATCTTGAAGAGGTGAAAGTTTAGTTGAAGAAAAACTAAAATGATTATCTCTGCAGGTGAGACTTGTGTGCACTTTATGATTCCTTTTTATATTTAAAAATTCTTACATTAAGTCTTCGGGACTCTTATTTACCAGAAAGACAACCATGATATTTCTAAAGGCTGAGTCTGATGGGATCCATCGCAGCCCTCTGGGGTTCTTCCCAGGGTCCTCTTTGTTACCTCTGCTCTGTTTATGTTAGGCACTGTCACGCAGAGGGTGAACAAGGCACCTGCCCCTCCAATCAAAATGGACCAAAGGTGTAGTCCATTTTGGGGCTCAGTATGCCCTCCCATTCCTCTTCCGTCCCTTTTTCTTTTCCTTCCTACCTCTTTTCCCCTCTTTTTTCCTCTCTCCCTTCCTTTTTTCCTTTGCTTTGAACATTTTTTTTCCACTTTAGTCCTGGGAAGTCTTTTGAGAAAAGCAAATCTTAACAAGCAAGCAATTCTCACCAAAACTGAATTTTCAGTAGGTCTGGAGGTCAATTACAATCAAGCCAAATAGTGGGGAGGGCTTTAGCCTGGAAAAAGCTCAGTGGACTCCGACCACTCACCATACACGGGCCTGGCCACAGCGCTTCTGGTGGGCTCGTTTCAAGTCTGGGTGGAAAGACTGCCTTCTGCAGAAGGCAGAAATGATAAGCCCCCCTCACCAACGATGTCAGCAGCAGCCCTTGAACTGAGGACTGAACGTTTCCAGATACTGGGCTAAAGCATGATTTATTGTTTTGATTTTTAAAACCACTTTTAACCCATGAGAAACCCAGGCTCACCGCTAGTAAGTAAGGAGGTAGACGTCTCTTCGCTCGCCTGTGTGAACTCCCCGGGGAACGGGAAGCTTTCCTGGAAGACGCGCGCCTCACCTGTGGATGGCACCGCTCTGGCTGGCAGCCATGGCTGCCGAAGTCGGGAAATGCTGGGAGCGTTGTGTTCTCAGGGGAACGTTCGATGTGCACCTTGATGACCAGGATGACATCCTGACCCACCTCAGGGGGCCGCGGGCCCATACTGAAGGGCTCAGCCACGCAGCGCGTTCACCTCAGGAAGCAGGAGGTGGAGTGCTGTGGAGTGGCCAGTGCTGAGCTCCTGCGCGGCCTTGGCTGGAGCCAGCTGGGGGCTACCCTTGACTGCTGCTTGCAAGACCAGAGGTCTTGCTGGCTTGACATGCTCAGGGCATGCCACGTGCAATTGTCAAGCCGATGGGTGAGAACTGTGAGCATCCCAAACAAGCTGACCCTACCTGTAGGACACAGAGTCCTATGCAACACACACACACACACACACACACACACACACCATGGGGCAAACTATGTCTGAAACACAGTTTTTAATCAGACCCAGCCAGTTCATTCACAGGGGCACAGGGCATGGGGGGCTGTGCTGGGTGTAACTTGCACGTTCCTCTAAAATACCAGCTGACTTTTGTAGACTTGGGGGCCAGCAGCGGCAGGTGTCGGAGCGCAGCTTCCTGGACAGCTGAGCCTGCTGCTGGCAGCAGTGAGTTCTTCCTCCCAGGCTGGGGCTGAGTCAGCGTCACATGCTCTTCAGGTCCCTAAAGACCACGTGGGCTGCATTTCGTCCAGCGGCTCCCATGACTCCTCCTCCTGCAACCATAGCTTTGCTCAGAAACCCATCAGGGAGGGGACAGGGGCAGGGCCAGGTAGTCAGCAACAACTGGGACCACGACCCAGACACTCCGGGCTCCTTCCCGGGTCCTGCAGCACAGTGTGGAGGGCTGGGGCTTGGGGTCCCATGCTGTGCGGGCACACAGTGGTGAGATCTAAGTGCGAGAAGGAGGTCCAGGATGTGGGGGGCACAGTGCACTCTGGGAGACTCAGCCCACACAGCTCAGTTAAAGTACCAAGCAACGGCCGCCTCTGGGAGACTGGGGAGGCCTGGCTTCTACACAGGAAAGAACCTGAAAAACCTAACTGTGCTGATTTTTCTGATCTCAAATACAGGTGAGAGATTTAGGCATGTGGGTCCCCAGGACCCATAATTGGAATGGAGAAAGACACTTCCCTGGAAACGAACCCCAACCCTGGGGGCCGAGGGTGGTGGCTGACTGGGCAGTCACGGTGGAGCTGCACCAAGGCCTGTGGACCACAGTGGCTCGTCAGGGCAGGAGCTGCTTCCCCCTGCCCCGCCATACGTCCCCCTCTTCTGTCTGCAGGCCCCTGCTCTCCCACAGGGAAGTGGAGCTGTGGGTCACTCACCAGGATGGGCCCCGCTGCCACACAGATACAGGCCCCGGAGAGGGGAGTGGTACCCAGAGTGCAGTGGCACGGGGCGGGTGAAATAGAGCTGGTCCAGGGACATTGCACCATGGAATATGTTCTGTGGAGACAGGGCCGTGGCTGTTAACACTGGAGTGCTACAATCTTTTACTACCCTGGTTATTTTATTTAACTACTTTTAATTATATGGGTATAGGTTTACAGCTCAGGCAGTTTAAAATCATCTTGGGGAATGGTTACATGTACATAGGGCAGCCTCTTTCTTTCTTTCTTTCTTTCTTTCTTTCTAAATCCTTTTCCCCCTCCTCTTCTTCTCTCCACTCTCTTTCAATTCCCCATCCCGTCTTTCACTCTTGTTGATATCATGAATCTTAGCCCATCTGATGGTGCATGTTTGTATTAACTGAGGCTATTAGGTCCCTGTACACAGCATGTCTTTCTTCCACTTATCTCCCCTCCCCTAACACAAGAGGTCTAGCTTTTCTTCCCTGTTATACTGCTTCTCCATCACAAGAGGCTGATCTCCCTGTCTCCTTCTCTTCATTCTTTATTCTCCTTGTACTTCGCCTCACTCACATGAGAGACACCATGTGGCCTTTAAGTTTGTGCGTCTGGTTTATTTGATTCAACATTATATTTCCTAGATGCATACAGAGGTCTCAAACCTCTCATTCTTTATAGCACAGTAGTGTTCCACTATATGCAAATACATTATCTTTAGCCGGTCATCTGTGGGTGGATATACAGGCTGTTTTCAGGATGTAGAGCTTACACGTTGTGCTGCTGTAAACGCTGGCACGCACAGATCGCTGTAGTTTTCATGTCGTAAGCTTGTGGAGAAGATATATAGCAGGGGGATCACTGGCTCACACAGAATTGGGAATTTCAGTCGTTCGCAAGTCTCCAGACTGATTGTACGAGTTTACGTTCCCACCAACAGTGACAGAGGGGTCTTTTTTCACCACAGCCTTGCCCACGGCTGTTACTGTCTGGCTGCTTAATTATTGCCATTCTTTCTGGAGTAAGATGAAATCTTAGCGTTGTTTTCATTTGCGCGTCTCTAATGGCTGGAGATGGTGACCAGGTTTTTGCGCCCTTGTTCCCATTTGTATTTCTTCCTCTGTGAAGTGTCTGTTCATTTCTCTTGTTCATTTCTTAAGTGGATCTTTGACTTCAGGCATTAATTTCTTGAATTCTTTGTATATTTTAGGTATTAGGGCTCTGAGGAGTAGCTAGCGAAGTGTTTTGCCCATTCTATACGTTGTCTCTTTTCTGACTTACTCTCTTGCTGGACAGAAGCTTTTTAGTCTGACAGAATCTCACTTGCTGATTCTTGTAGTTGTTTCTTAGGTAACCGAAATTGTTTAGAAAGTCCTTTCCAACAGCAATAACTCCAAGTGTTCTACCTATTTTATCTTCTATGGGGTTGAGTGTTTCTGTTTTAATGTTTAGATCTTTGATCCATTTTTTTTTAAATTTTAATTTTTTTTTTTGTTTCAGAACTTTTGTTTGTTTATTTATTTTTATGGCCGGCTCAGCCTGCCCTGAGGGCAGGGCTGGCGCAGCATGTGGTGCTGGGGATCAAACCACGGTCCCTGCAGCCGCCCAAGCTTTCCTAAGCAGGCACTTTAGACCACTGAGCCATCCTGCCGGGGCCCCTTTGATCCATTTTTATTTTAATTTAGTATATGGTGGGGGAGAAGGGCCCAGTTTCAATCCTCTGCACACAGATCACCAGTTTTCCCAGGATCGCTTGCTGAACAGGCTGTCCTTTCTCCAATGCATGCTTTAGGCTCCTCTGTCAAAGGTCAGACATCTGACTGCATCTGGGGAAATGCTGGATCCCAGTTCTGTTGCACTGATCCCCATATCTACTTTTCCTCTAGTACCATGCCCATTTTTTTGTTACTATTGCTTTGTAGTACAGCCTAAAGCAGGTATGACAGGTATAGCTCTCTGCCCGGCTCCTGCTGCCCCAAACTGCTTTTGCTATTCTGGGTTTCTTCTGGCTCCGCATGAATTACTTCTGGTTATAACAGCAGCCACTGATTTAGTCTTACAACTAAAGAGCAGCAAGGACCTGGCTCCTCAGGGAGGACACCGTCTGATGGAAGTCGCAGGGGAGAGGCTGCCATGGGTGCTGAGACAGCGGGGTCGCAGTCCCGGGGTCATCTCACATCGTTCTCGTGCCTCTGCGGCCCCGCCTCCTGCGCCTCAGCTGTGGTTGCCCTTCTGTCCCCCCCCCCATGGTTTCTGCCACCATTCTCCCTTCTGAGTGAGGGCCAGGACGGGGAGTGCGGGCAGGAGCGATCCCAGACCTCAGGCTCCTACTCACCCCTCCAGGAAGCCCGAAGACCCTCTCTAAATCTGGCGGCGTGAGGATGTCTCTGCCCACCACAGAGCTCTTGAAGCCAGGGGCGTAGGCCTCGATGCAGTCAAATACTGCGTGCCCAACAGCAGGGGCCACGATGGTGTTGGGGAAAAGAGGAGCAGGTGTTACGCTTGCACTACCAGGTAAATTTACTCAAACTCACTAAACTACATGCTTGAAAGAATTTTTTAAAAGCACATGATACATCAATAAGTGAAAAACAAAACTAGACCACAGGCATAAACAAAGGCATTTTCCTATCTCCTTATTTGTGTTTGGAAAATGCGAACTATTTTTCATCTTATTCCTTTGCTTTGCCTAAGCTGTTTCTTTGTGCTTGGAATGCCCTTTGCTTTCTGGCCAACTCCTACTCATCCTTTAAAATCCAGGTCAAACGTCCCTTCCCCGGAAAAACTTCCTTCTCTCTCTGGCTCACTGGCTCCCCCCTTTGGTTCAGTAAAACACAGTACTGCAGTGACTAATGTGTCGGTGTCCGCGACCAGGCTGTGTGCCACTCGAGGGCAGCTTGTTCTTTTGGCTTTCTTAACCGACTGCCTGAGCCCGGTAGAAATTCATCCTGGTGACAGGACATGCCCCTGGGACAGCGCATGTTGGTGCGCACCGTGGAGGAGGCAATCAGGAGGGCAGGTTCCCCTGGGGTCACGTGGCAGCTGCGTGGCTCCCTTTACCTTGGTCTGAGTAGGCGTTCCGCTCTTGCTCGTCCCAGCTCCTGCCTCCCGCCAGCGTGTAGGGCGTGTACTGGGTGAAGAGGGAGACCACGTGGCAGCCGGGAGGAGCCAGCGTGGGGTCCAGCGAGGAAGGGATACACAGCTCAACCATAGGCCTGCCGTGCGTGGGGAGGGAGAAGGGCTGGCTTGAGGAGCGGGGCTGAGAGCCACTTGGAGGGGACTGGAGACACAGTAACAGCAGAGCTGGGCCACAGGTCACCGCGAGGCCTCAGTGGTCATTTTCCGCTGCTGGACAGAACTAGTTTCTGCCCAGCAGCCAATCTTGTCAGCTTTACTTTCACTTACAGCCAGTGTCCGGCTCCCTCCCACCCCTCCATCCCCTCTCCCTCGGGTCCCAATCACTGTCCTCTCTCCCTTGTATTCAGCATGCCTAACTCACTACCACTGACACCCTCCCTCTGGTCCACACAGCAGCCAGGGTGGTCTTTCTAAAGGACTGGCCAAGCTCTGTGAAACACTCCCGAAGGAGTCAGAAGCAGCCAAGGAGACCCGGGAGCAGCGAGCTGCTCCGGTTGTTTCACCCAGCTGCTGCGTCCTCAGCCCTCTGCCTCCCTCCACACAGCCACGCGGCCCCAGCCTCTGCTCCTGGCTTCCTTCTCCCTGGAGGTTCCTCCCTCAAAAGCATCACGACCTGCATGCTCTCCTCTCCGCTCTCTGCTCCAGGGTTATCAGGGAGGCCGCTCGGGCCTCCTAGCTGCACACCCTCCCCTCCTGCCTGATTTTCTCCTCTGCATCTATCACTGATCCGCCCTGTGGGTCACCGTAGGACTCCATGCAAGGTCAGCAGCGGAGCCTTTGCTGTCCTCTTTGCTTGGCACAGGGTGGGGACCCCCAAACATTTACAAAGGGCTGTTTCCAGAGCTCCGCACTGCATCCTTCCCAGGCCACATGTTCCTTACCATCAAATACAGACATCTGTGCCTGGCAGGTCGTTAGCTTTTTCCTCTTTGATGCCTCTGACCTGTACCTAGTGCCGAGCCTGGTATGGCTAGGCCTTCTATCTGTTGGCTGGCAGACAGGATGGAAAGGTGTGGGGCTCCTCGTGTCCCTGTCTGCCTGGTGTCTGGAAGGACAGACAGCTGTGGCAAGTGTGGGAATGTTTCTAGAAGCTTTGCATGAAGGCAGCTGATGTGGCATGGCGGAGGGGCGCCTGCTAGGGGCAGGAAGCGTTCTTGTGAGGCCTCTCCATCAGAGAACCTCAGTCTCTCCCCTGGAGAGCACCTTCTCTCTTCCCAGCCCTGGCACTGTCTGCTGTACAGCTTGCTCTTCTGCTGCCGGTAAGAACCCCGGACAGGTCCTGCTCCCCGCTCCACAGATTGCTTACTTGGGATGCACTTCCTGTTCTCAGAGTCCATGTATGGAATGAGGCAGACCCTAGCTCATCAGAAAGGCTCATTTCCAAGCTGAAGAGTGCCTGCTGTGTTTGGGTGGCCACAGCCCACCCCGGCCCCTGCGTCAGAACCTCCAGGGGACGCCAATCCCAAGCACACTGACCTGCGGGAAGGCAGGCCGCCCTCGGCATCTTTGAAGGCCTGATGGATGAGGCGGGTGTTTTCACAGTTCAAGTGGATGGAGCACCGGTGATGGGGAAGCGGCTGGCCGCTGGGAGAATTAGGGGCTGCCAGGAAGTTGGGCAGCTTGTCCACAGCCACTGTGGGACCAAAGAGGAGGTCAGGTCCCTGCCTGTGCAGCTGTGCAGGGGTCTCACTCCACAGTCATCGCCTTGGTTACCCACAGGTGGACCAGAAGCCTGACAGTGTGAAGAAGTGTTTCACCTTCAAATGGGGCCCAGGTGTGTGTATGTGTGTGTGTGTGTGTGTGTGTGTGCGCGCGCGCGCGCGTGCACAGGCTGGAGGGCAGCAGGTGGAGGTGGAGCACTTGGGCTTTCCCATACATGAAGACTTCCCACTCGGACAGTGACCAAGGTCTCGGGTCTGCAGTCAGGTGTTCTTACCGTTGATCTTGGTGACAGGGGACTGGGTATCCAGCTGGGAGATTCTCTCTGTGAATGCCTCCGGAAGCCACTCCTGCAGGGAGAAGTCTGTGAAAGCCCAAGCACGGCCACGGCCACGGCGCCAAGGGAAGCTACCGTCTTCCTCTCCTCAGGTCAGTCCCTCAAACTCCGGAAATCGTCACCGCCCACCAGAGCTGGCCAGGGCCCTTCCTCCGTGAAGCCAGCCCGGGCCGCCCTCTCAGCCTGTCCTCCTCATCTTGCGCGCTCCGCCAGCAGCCTCGCGGTAAGGCGGCTCCCACTGCTGCTTTTCTCTCCTCTACAAGCTCCAGGAGCCTCGCTAGCTGCTCGCTCTAACTTCGCAGATGCGTCTCTCTGACGTTTGCTGAATCTTGTGAGTGGAAACATTCAGAAAGAGTCCCCGGTGTGCTCACACACATGATCTTCTGGGGACAAGAGTGTAGCCCATTGCCATAACTGTGCCAATTTCCCAGCCCTCCCGACGAGAACGTCCCTTGTCCCTGTAACTTTGGAGTGCTTCCCACTCTGACTATGGCTTTAGGTGTGAGACTTGCTCTGGCCAATGTTAGAAAATAAGATACAAAGCGAGGAATAAATGTGCGTTTAGTGTCGTTGAGCTTGCCGGCTTCTCTGCCAGGCCTCAGAACGGGCCTGGACTATGGCGCTGACAGGCTGAGGGACGCATGGGGAACAGTCAGATAGCCCTGGCCGTTCCTGAACTGTCCTGAGCCAGCCTGAGCCAGCTGATCCCCAGACACGCGAGTGAGCAGAGCTGGTCGCCGCGCCATAGCTGACTGCGGGTACCTGAGCAAGCCCAGGCACTAACCGAGCCAAGATCTACTGAACTTCCCATGCCTGCCAGCTATTATTTCTTTTTCTTTTTCTTTTTTTTTACAGAAAAATATTTAATACCATGAAAATACTTATGCTGCATATTAAGTACTATAACAAACAAGTTCTTAAAATTTATGAAATTTACATTGGTGTGGTTTGGGGTGTTTGCAAGGTGAACAACACAACATAGAACACACATTTTATACGAGTATTTAAAATAGCCAGTCAAAATTGGGCATGGTGATACGTGCCTGTCCCAGCACTTGGGAGGCTAAAAACAGGAGGATCACTATGAGTTCATTGTGTAGTGAGACCCTGTAAACCCTATACTAAATACATTTAAAAAAAATAGCCAGCCAAAGAATCATATGCAAAGAGTATAAGAAATATGTCCATACACTAAAGACCAAAGAATCCAGCTGGGGGCTAAATACTATGATAACGACATGCATGAATCCATTTGAAGACCTAGAGCCTGGAAGAGTCCAACTGCAGGAGGAACGGTGCGAGGAGGCTGAGGCAGCTGAACTGGAGCCAGGAAGCAACACTCAAGGCAAGCACCAGAGCTTCCCCAAAAGTACAGCAGCCGTCCTCAACAACAGCGAGGTCCTGAGCTCCTGCTCCGAGCACAGCAGCCAGGTTACTATTTCTTCTTATCTGTCCCAAAGCTTTGTGCTTCGTTGTCACGCAACATCAGTGTGGTGACAGATCTTTGACACAGGTGGTGGAATTAGAGTTGGTGAGCGGACAGAAATCAGGACAGTAGACAGAAGATCGATGTGGATTCTAGGGCCGGCTCAGCAAGTGACTGCCAGTCGTCCGGCCTGGGTCTCCTCGCTTCCCTGAGCCATCCTTACCTACACACAGCTTCTCCCATCTGTCACCTGCCCATTACCCTGCTGCCTTCCCCAAAGGAGACAGCACTTTCTCAGCCACCCTGATACAGCCCTGGCTCCTGGCTGCCCTGGGTTCCCACGCTCACCTGTGGCGTCAGTGTCAGGAAGGTGACCTGAGGGGACGCACTGGACAGCACCACTCGGCTCCTCACCTCCTGGCCATCCTGCAGCACCACTCCTTGAACGCGGCCTTCGCTGCTCACCTGCACCTTGGCCACCGCCTGAAGCCCACCATCAAGAGCGCCCGGGAGCCCCAGGAAGGAAGACTTGGGTTGAATCTGGTCGGACTCCCACATTTGTGCTGCCCCGGGTGCTCATGCTTGCTCTCCAAGCCCAGCCCTCCAAACTTGATAGCTTCTAGGGTGAGCCTGGACACTTCCCACTAGGACGCCCCAGCCCGAGTGTGGCTTAGTGGCTGGTCAGAAAAGCTTTGCTGCTGCAGGGGGCACCAGCTGACTAGTACCTGGATTTTAAGCCCCACTGTTTCCATCAGGAAATCAGGGCCCTTCCCGCCTCCGGAGCACATGCAGCTTTGTGCATAATCAGGGACCGGCAGGCACTCACCTTTTCAGTGAAGATACTTGTTCCGTGTGCAGCGGCTGAGCTCGCAATAGCATCAGAGAGGGCGCCCATGCCACCCTGGACGTAGCCCCAGGTCCCCCGCACTCCCTCCAGGCACCCCATCACATGGTGCAGCAGCACATACCTAAGCAGAAAGCATAAAACCAGGTGCTGGAAATGCGATTCCACCTCCCAAGTTTTAGGTCCCATTACTGCTTTCCTCTCGGCCCTCCGGCCTCTTTCTGTCCCCACCCCGCCCTTCTCAGGAGCCTTTCAAGGAGCTCAAGCCCTTCATCTTTTCATCCTCATGCAAATGTGCTCCAGGGCGGTGCCTGGCTCAGAGTGAGCTCGGGGAGGGTGAGCGGCTGCTGCCCCTGCCCTCTTCCTCCCTAGAGAGCTTGCCGGCTCCTGCTGGCCTCACTCACCCGCTCCCTGGAGTGTGGGGACTTGTCATGGCTCCAATCACAGCATCTGTTGCCAGAGTGGCTTTCAGAGGCTCCGACTCGAACCACTGGTCCAGCACCTGGACAGCAAAGCTGCAGGAAGGTCTCGGGGGCCGGACTGCCAGGGGAGGTGCCAGCTGCGGGTCAGGCAGGCACTGACCTTGGCAATGGGGGCTGTGAGCACCTGGTAGTACTGGGGAAGCTGGGCCCCAAGGACGCGACCTGGAACACAAAACCCACAGGGCAGCAAGGAAGCCAGGCTATGAGGAAGCGCTCTGACTGGGCCTGGAGGATCGGAGAGCTGCGGCGCGGGAGGCAGGCAACATGGCGGACGCGCCACCTGTGCCCCCACCTTTTGGATGCATGGCCTCGGACCTCCTTCTAATGTCTCTGAACTTGTTCCTTTATCTGTAAAATGTGAGTTGTGTCTCCGAAGGGATATTGTGAGGATTAAGCTGCACCTGCAAACATGTGCCAGCCCGTAGGCATGGAGGCATTTAGCTGTTAGAATTACTTTTGGCAAAATGCTAAACGTGTCCTTTATTGCCGCACTTTGAACTCTGCAAGGTGCACTGTCGGTGGGGGGGACATCTCCGGGACATCCACGCACCCTTTGTCTAGGCTTGGTTCCATCCACACCAGCCTGAGACCTCGACGCAGTGCGGGCTCCAGGGGCATGCAGAGGACACAGTCTACTACCTGGGCATGAGTGGCAGCTGCTTGGAGGCTTGGGTTTACATCCAAGTATCAAGAAAACAGCCCCCCACAGCCCTGGAAGCCACAGCTCCCATCCTGCTGGACTCACCTGCCTTTAGCAGAGGCTTGAGGGTGGACAGTGCCTTCAGCCTCTGCAGCAGAGAGTGGTGCTGGAAGACTGCCATGTCCACGGGGGCCGTGTCCAGCAGAGGGTCAATGGCCAGAACCAAGCGCCTCATGAACTCCTCGTATCTTGGAAAGACCTGGAACAGAGCTCTAGATGAAGGCTCCCCTGTCCCAAATCCCACAAGGCCAGCAGCTCCACATCCTGCCTTCCATGTCACTCCCACGTGGTCCCTGCACTCCACCGCGGAGTCCTGGCGGCTCCTAAGGCTTCATGTCTTGTGTAGCTTGGCCTGCTCCTGCTCACACTGCCACACCCATGTGGACAGCAGCACCAGGAAGTGGGGTGTGGAGGGGAGGCCACAGAGACCTGGGCTACCTGGGAAAGGGTGTGTGTGGGCTAATGCAGCCCCAGAAACCTGGCAAGCAGCTGAGGCTGCGGGTGGCACGCTTTCTCTCTGTCCTCCTGTCTCTCCACATGTGACTGGCAGAAGGCAGCCTCCCCCTTAAACTCCAGGGCACACACGTTCTTTCCTCATCCCTCAGCCTTACAGACTGCCGCCCCCCAGCACAAGCCTACATCCCCTCATGCTGAGCTGGTTCCCATGCCCACCCTCCCTCCACTAGACCAGTGACGGGGCAGGGATGGGTGCCTGTGCCCTTGAAAGCCCGCCTGACTCTCACGCCAGAGCTTTCAACTATGGGCCCAGCTGTACTTATGAATACCCCAATGGAATTATAATAGGTTCTGCACTGACGAACACTGAGAAGTCCTGCTAAGAATGAAGTGGAATAGTTTTCTCTACAGCAAGCCTCTAAAATGACCACGTGCAAAGATGGAACTAGAATCGGGGCTCCTAACATTCCATGATAGAAAATGAGACCCAGCCCTAACACACAGGCAGGGCCAGAGGTGTGCGCGCTCACTCCTGCCCAAGGCATCCCCAGTAGGCAGGGTTTGGAAGGAGGTAAAGGCCGTGGTCCCCGGGCCATTGTGCAGAATGGTAACATGAGAAGCGCTTGGGAAGAGCGAGGCTGCCCACATGACCCAGCCCACCAGCCAGTCCTAGAAACCGCTGGTTGAAGAGAAACACATCATGAGTCTGAGGCACCCTGGTGTTCACCAAATATTTGGTTAACAAAACAAAACAATTTACAGAGGCTCTACTGGCCTAGGTTCTTCTTATAAAAATGTCTCCATTGAGATTTGATTTCATGCCACAGTTTGTATTGGGCCAAAGAATCTTTCCCTACCCCCCGCCCACCACCCCAGGCCCACTGTACTATGCAGAGACTCATCTGCACAACATTACCCAGCCAACTCCTAGACTGCAACCCAAGACAGCAGCAGGCACGACTCTTTCTTTCACAGATCTGCGCACCATCACGCGCACCTCTTTGTCTTGGGCGTCAGGCGATTGATGTCAAATTGAACGACCATTTGAAGCTCCTGATCCAGTTCATTTTATCCTTAACTGTCTCTCATCTGCCCTTCGTCTTCCTCTGTGGCTTTCATGTGGATAACCACTTGAGGTTCAAGGAGGACTTGAGGCGCATGTAGTAAATGCACACACCAGTGGGCTCTCTTTGGAAATGTGCCGTGCGGAGGCCATCTGGACAGCAGCCCCACGCTGAGCACGCACGGGTTTGCGGGCCTTGATCACTATCCTCCGTCTCTTTTCTCCACAGGGCCTGAGCTCAAAAGCTAGTTCAGAGTGGAGCCCTCTGGGGAAGAACGGATGCCCTGTGCAAGCCCCCGTGGCCTTTGGGCACTGTGTTCTAGAACAAGCGTCATCAGTCTGTCCCTTTCAAGAGTCTCCTCTAGGCTGATGAGGAGGGGAGGAGGAGCTGGTCTCCGGTCACCTTTCCTACCTGGGCATCCTTCTGTGAGAACTGGGCGATCTGCTTCTGGTTCTCTGCCATGTCTGTGCCCAGCAGAAGGGACCTGGGCACCTTGCTCCCCGTACCCTCCTCCAGCATGGGGGTGAAGGAATGGGGATCTCGAAGATGCAGTCGCAGCCCGTGTTTCTGAAAAATACAGAAAATACAGGCAACATGATAGGATTTGCAGCTTCTGCTGCTGACCTTTCTCCAACTGTGTCTGTGTGACCAGTCGGGTAGCGGCATGCAGGTTCCTAAGGTACGGGGTCCTGGCTCTTCTTTTTTAAAATATGAGTTTATAAAAAGTCCTCTTGCAGAGGCACTTAATGACAGACCACACCAGGCCACACCGTTCCTCGCCATGCTTTTCCTTTGCTGCAGATAGCACTATGGTTTACAACTACCCCTCAACATCACTACGGGTACTGCCACCCTCTGTGCAAGTACTGGGCTGGAAATTCAGAGACACTAAATAGCTGGCCCCAGACCACTGCAGCAGGTAGATCTGAGTTTTTTTTTTTTTTAATTAAACATTTTTTAAATTTTAGTGATTTTAATGAGAGAGAAATAGCAATTTTGATTGACAAGTTCAGTCAAATCCCTTCAATTTCAAAACAGGTTAGTAGGACAGTTACAGTAATTAACACACTGCATGTTGCTGTCTTCATAGTAGTTATTCAGAGAACAAGATGCAGATGTAATATTGGACCTAAGTTTCAAAGCCACATAGCGGTGACTCCCGGCCCCTGGATCTCAGACATAACCTACAACTGCCCCACTTCAGAAATGAATAACTCAAACTTAGAGAAATACATAAAACAATGATTATGTGAAAACTCACACATCTAATGTATATATATTATTCACATAAAATTTTTTATGTACTTTGAAGACTAGTTTATTCCAGGGTCACTTTATTTTTTTTTCCCTTTTTTATTACTTTTAGTAAGAAATGACAATGAGACAGTTTCGCAGCGTGTCAGTAGGACAGCCACAATGAATAATACAATGCACAGTGTTGTCTTCATAGTAGCTGTTCCGAGTACAAGATGCAGACGCGATAACTTTTCTACACAGTATTGGTACAAATATTTCTTCTCATTGAGCTAAGAGAAAGTAGTTGTACACATTGGCCAACAGTGCACAGCAGTAGTGGGTGATCTGCAGGACTGGCAATGTCGGGAGCTGTGGACTTGAGCCTTGCACAGCTCAGCGTGCTTGACTTTTTATGCCTCGTGGTAAAACTTTTCTGCTGGACAGTTAAAGCAAGACTTATATAGTAAAACACGTAACTTTCGTATCTGACAAGGTCAGTTAAATCCCCTTGGGATTTACCTTGAAACCACGTACAGCATTTTGTAGAACTGTTGTCAGTGTCAGCCATCTGGATGAGTCACGGCCATTGCTTGACCAGTTTGCTCTCTGCGAAAGCCTGAGAGAATGTCTTCTCTCTGGGTGACTCTCCTTAGGCACACTATACATTGATGATCCCTTTCCTCTATAGCCCCATAATCTCCTTGAACAGAAAATTGGGGACACTACTGAGTTACAGGATGTTACAGCACAGGTTCTCTTATATCCTGAGTCCTCACTGACCTTGAAGGGCTAGGGCTAAAATATTGGCTATCCTTGTAGCCCTTCTTTTTTTCTCTAATTTTTGATCTGTAAACTTAAGTTGTTAACCCTCCAAGAAGAGAAGCTTTGTAATACTATCACTCTATAACATAGGTACTTGAGCTAAACATCACTGTCTTTCTGAATATTAAGTGCCATAGACCTAACATGGAACCAGCATTTTCCATCAGTCACTGATATTCTAATAAATCCCTATAGAATGTGATTTTAAAAAGCTGTTCCACATTTTTACACAGAAACTCAGACATCTAACCATGTAGAAAATTGTAGCAGATCAATCCTATGGCATTTTTCCTTGTCTCATATTCTCTTTAATAGTCCTTTTTTTTGTTTTCTTTTAAAACAATCCAGGGTCACTTTAAGTAGAAGTCCCTTGGAAGTATTTAAAATATGATTTGATTTACAGATATGTGACCTGCACACGAAAATCTGCTAGAGCACCTTTACGTCTCTTCAGAGACACAGACACGATGGAAGGGACCTGGCTGCCAACCTAATGGCTACCATCCAAACTTCCCTTCCCTGCCTGTGATGTGCGCCCTGACTTCTGTAAGGCTTCTCCCAATGGTCCTTTATTAGCAGACCTCCGCTGGCCACAGCAGTACTTCCTGCATTATTTTTTCCACAGCCCTGTCGCCACATGGCTGACTATGCACATGCTTCTTCATCCCGTTGAGCAGAAGAGAAGGCCTACGAGGTCAGGGGCGCTGTCTGTCTTGCTCACTGCGGCATCCCTCTCGTGGAGATTTGGAGCGTCACCCAGCACTCTGCTGACTAGAGAGGGGAAGGCCACGCTGCAGCTAGAAGTGGCCCCAGGGACAGAAACGAGACTTGTTTCGGGTGACACAGAGACCACAATAACTCCTTTCCAATGAGTACAGCTGGAACTGTCCAGACCAGACATGCTCCAGACAAGCAAGAGGGACAGGCCCGACCATTTTGAGGAGGATGTTCTGAACAGAGCGTGGGGTGAGTGCAGGAGAACTTCATGTCCTTTCTAACATTAGGACTGAGAGATAGGACTCCAGGTTAGAGGAGCTCCCAGCCTGGTTTCCTTACTATAATGTACGTGTTAATCCCCAGGGGGCACCCTGAGTTTCTCTCTGCCCCTCTGCCATCCCAGCCACGGCCATCCTCATCGGCCCCACTGCTTTCTGCGTGCTGCCTTGGGTCACGCTGCCATCCTGTGGGGCACTGTGGCAGCTGTCTCATGGACCTACCTGTGAGCCCCCCGCCTCCCCTGCTTCGTTACCATCCACATGGGTCCACCCTTTATAAAGCCACAAATCCCATATTCCTCTTCCTGACTCAGCACCTTGGCTGGCTTCCCACTGCGCACGGATAAAATGCAGCCCACTGGCCATAGCTTGCGGGGCCCAGCCTGAGCTGCCCCCTGCCCCTCCCCGTGTCCACTGCACCTGTTTGGCTTTGGCACGCCGACCCACCTTCCGCGCATGCCTGCCTCAGCCTGTCAACCTCCACTTTCCTCTGGCTGGAACTCTGCTACGACGCCGTACTACGCTGGCTAGTCCACACCTCGCCCCGAGGAAGAATTGCCAGCTCGCCGCCGTGGGCTGCACCCTCCACACCGCCCCTTCCACGTTGCTTCCTTTCTTTTTCTGCCACCTACCCTACCCGAAGTTTTGTGACCACCTCAGAGTGCACCACTGTCCCTCTCCCAGAGCCCAGAAGAGTAAGAGCTCAGGAACGTAGACTCGACAACACAGCAAGCCCTCCCCATAGGGGACCCAGAAATTACTTCAAGAATAACTCATGAATAGGAGTCATTTTGGACTGATTCTAGACTTTCTCTTCTAGATGGTGACTTTATCATTCCTAATGGTTTTAATCAGATGGCGTCAGAAGAAGGGGCATTAAACAGCTTTGATGACCTCTGGGAGATGTTAGGAGAATGTGTCTTCTTAAACATCTGACTTCCTGTGTCTCCTTCAGCATTCCTGGGCATCCCAGGTGGAACTTCTTGCGAAAGGTGGATCAGAGACCAAGTGACACAGGGATGTAAAAAGTGGAGTTCTCAGCTATGACTGGGGCTGTCCTACTTTAGAATGAGCTGGGCAGGTTGTAAAATGCTGGCTCTTGCACCCCACTGCTTCTACAGAGCCAGACTCTTGTGCGAGAACATTTGGAAATGTCCGCTTTTCTACCCGGCTCCAGCTCCTTCTTACCAATCTGTTTAGGGTTTCTATAGTAAAACAGGACTAGAAGGAATATGGCTGAAACCAGGAAGATTGTAGGAAAAGGAAGGGCCCTTTGGCCCCCAAAGTCCGAGGAACACAAATAACTGGCACATTTACAGATTGCCTTTAGCTACATGGGTCAGAGAGCCCAGGAGAAGCCTAGGTCTTACATTGTATTCAGCACCCACTTCTGCCAGGGTACTCTCTTTCTCTCAATAATTTCTTATCCCTGGGGTCTGTAGTTACCTAAGTCACACAACGTCTCTATAGGAACCAACTAGAGCAGCCAAAGAGCCTCGAATAATGGCCGGCTGAGTGTTATGTGAATTCCAGACTTTAAATTCACAGCAAATTTGGTGTTAGGAGCATAGCAGGGGGCAGCTGCTTGTACAGGAAGCACCAAGGGCCGCCCCTTGTGGGGTAGTGGTAAAGTTGATGGAGGGGCAGGGGGGTAGGGAGGGGTAGGGGAGGGGGCTTGTGAGGGGCAGGGAGGGGCAATCCATGGGCAGAGCTGAGCAGGCTGAGAAAGTGAGCCATGGGCAGCTAGATAGGGGCAAGTCCTGGTCACACTGCCAACAGCGGCAACAGGCTCCAAAGTCTAATGGAGGCAGAAACAGGGCTTGTGTCTACGGCAGTTGTGCCGAACCTGGCACGCAAGGCTCTAGGCAGTTGTCCTACCAGAGTCAAGTAAGACACCAGGGAATGACAGGGTCAGGGCCGAGGAAGAGGCCCTGCCTACTAAGTGCCTTCATATAAAACAAGCACCTCATGTTGACTAAAACAAAACAAACAAACAAAACAAAACAAAAACACTTCAAAAGATTTTTATGAGAAAATTTCCTATTTTGAAAGACACCGATGGGCTGGGGAATACTGATCTGGGACGCGCGGCAGGAGACTGTGGGGCAGGAAGTTTCTGGGCTGCGAGAGCACTCAGGTGTGGGGAGGAGTCACCCGAGGTCCCGGACAGGCAGCCTTCCCTCTGTCCTGGGTAGAGCGGGGGGGGGGGGGGGG